>MKEJ01092697.1:0-11196 GCA_001753735.1 Embelia ribes
AGAAAAATAATAATAAATAAAAACACAAAAAGCAAAAGCATGGGCCCTGTTTGGTTAAGTTTAGTTTTCATTTTTACAGTTTTCAAAAGCTGAACTTGTTTGGTGATAAAGTTGTCAAAACTAGGTCAAAAACCAAGACACGGAAGTGGTTTCTAGTTATATGAAACACCCCTGACCTTAAATTTGAACTTACTACTGTCTACAAAACGAGAACATAATATGATCTCTGATCTTAAATTTAAACCTATTACCGTCAACGAATAGATAATATGAATATGCGAAATCCACAAGTTTGTACTCATATCAAATACAAAAACATTAGATACTTCTAAAAAGAGATGGCTCACCTTGTTACAGCAGCAGATCATTTGCCTGACACCAAGAGTGAAAGCTAGCAAAGCATGCTCACGGGTTTGACCATCTTTTGAGATACCAGCTTCAAAACCACCGGTGGTGGAATCAATGATGAGCACGGCACAGTCAGCCTGAGAAGTACCAGTAATCATGTTCTTAATGAAATCACGATGTCCAGGAGCATCAATAACTGTGCAGTAGTACTTGGTGGTCTCGAACTTCCACAAAGCAATATCTATGGTAATACCACGCTCACGCTCGGCCTTGAGCTTGTCCAACACCCAGGCATACTTGAATGACCTCTTGTTCATCTCTGCAGCCTCCTTCTCAAACCTCTCGATGACACGCTTGTCGATGCCTCCAAGCTTGTAGATAAGGTGACCAGTGGTGGTCGACTTGCCAGAGTCGACGTGACCAATGACCACAATGTTGATGTGAACCTTTTCCTTACCCATGTTGTAATAGAATAATCACACTAAAAATTAAGCAGACGTTAGTGAAACCTTCAAGAACACCAACAACTAATTATGAAATTCCAAATTCCAAATATACAGATGAATAAGAGTAATATAAGAGGCTATGTAAACCAGCATCAACTACAATCCTGAAACTCATATATGAAGATTAATGAAGCATAAAATGAACAAGTTGTAGTAATGTGAAAAGCATACATAACATCAAGAAAATGTACTAGACAGTGTATAAAGACTAGTTAAGGGTCATCAGAATCACTAGATTTACTAATATATGTGCAGACATAAACGGTTGACAAAACACAAAACTACGAAAAGTTCCATAGAAAGGGATACCTATTCTTTATTGTTACAAAAACAGGAGCTATGTAACAAACTGCACAAGATTAAAAAAAACATGCCTCATATTACAAGAGCAATAAACAAACTACGATAAACGCAAGCTTTCAAAAGCATAATAAACCATACAACTAGAAATTTCCACTGACAAAAAATATATTGCACATAATATTCATGCGGAAATAGCAAAATATAGCATTCTTTAGTTTCATAGGGAAACAAAAAAACACGAAGGAAAGAAATTAGCAGTTTGATAAGCCTGCTATCGGAATCGAACCGATGACCTTCACATTAGAAATGCGATTCTCAACCTCTGAGCTAAACAGGCTAACTTAAAAGGATCTAGAGATTCAAAAAAAATCAGAACCACTGTTCCGCATTTTTGTTATTGAAATCGTCAGATATTCTGTTCCAAACTACATAATTTTGAATCTTACATAAAATTTTGTAGAAAAATAAAATAAATTTGGCAATACAGTTACCCTTTCCCAAAGCAGATTTAGAACATGCATTTAACAATAGCACTCAGAAGTCACAACTCTACAACCATCCAATCTTATCATTCAGGAAAACAAACATCTGAATTCACAGAAACTATAGTCATAATTCCAATCTCATTATTCAAAAGAATAAGGCCACAACACAAATACAAATCGCAAGCATCCTCAAAACAACATCAACTAAAGAATATCAGTATAACTAATAAGATGATAGACTAATTCATATATCTCTAAACATGAATTATACCACCAGATCACAGTCAACCGCCTCAATTTTCCGCCTCATGATTTTAAAATTCAACCGAAACACACAAAAAAAATGCATATACGAGAATTATACATATCCATGACAGGTTGCATCAATAGCAGAACAAAAAATTGACATATGAATTCATTCTTGCATATATATACATATATACATATAACCCATAATAATGAAAAGAATTGAGATCAAACTCACCTAAAAGAGAGTAACCCTAGCCTCAGGAAGGAGAGAGAGAGAGAGAGTTGGGGGGTTTTTGATAGTGCAGCTTCGCATTTCATAGGCGGAGACTTGAGCCGCCTTAGGGCGTGGAACGTACGCAGTGCATTGATAAATTTATTTATTTATTTATTTATTAGTAAAATACTCAAATGGCCGTTTAAAACCCTTATTATTATGTTCGTATGTATAATTGACCAAACTTTCGTTCTTCTAGAAGACAATATGCAACTTAAGATAGTCAAAATAATTGCATATTTTGTATCGGTTTTTCTATTAAAAAGTTTCTAAATAAAAGAATATTATACACATTTTACCTAATTTATTATAATTTTGTTATATATTAAACAAATTTTTTTAACGTACTTGTATATAAAACTTATACCGAATCCGTCTTTATTACATTAATTTATTTACTAACTAGTAATATGTTACATGGAGTACCCTCCACGTTTGCTTTGCACTTAATTATTTTAATTCTTTGATTTGGTAATTAATTATCGACCTTGGGCAGCAAGGCAATAAAAGTCTTTCTTTTAATTTTATTGTAGGAAATTTGGAGTTGATTTAGATTATTTATTAATCTATCGACAATAACTTAATAAAAAAAGATTGTACAAATTTATACCAGTGAATTTGATCATGATCTCGAAAATTTGGTTATTTGATTGTTCAACCGTTTGTATATTAACAAGATTTTTTCTTACATTGATCTTAAGCAAAATTTGTTGTGATAGGATTTCAAAAAATATAAATACAGGTATTGTGTTTTAGTTTTAAAATTTTTTTGATGATTAATCTTTTTGTGGATTGAAATTTTATACTGTTTCGATTGTGTTTTGTTATTAAATTTTTTTTTTTCAAAACAATGAGTGTGATAAAAGCAAGCAATTTATAAAAATTGCGGTACTATTTTTTAAAATTTATTTCGCATTAATTCATACAAATATTATTTCAAGCAGAATCCGATATCAAAAAATATTATTATATTTTCTATCTCCAAATAAATTTTGAAAATTACTGTTACGATTTTTATAAATTACTTATATTTATCATTCTAATCATTTTGAAAAAATAATATTTTTTAATAATGGGATAAAAATTACACAATCCAAACAGTACATAATTTCAATCCTCTTTTTGTTATGTGAAAATTTGTTTGGTGTTAGATTTCGTTGGAAAAAAAATATTAGAAGTATATTTTTTAGAAGTGAACTTTTGTAGTTATTTTATTAAATAAAATTGTAAGATAATTTATATTGGAAATCACGGATACAAGGAAAACGATATAATATCACTAAACTAACAATATTTGTTAAACAAATTAATATTATATATGTAAAATGGGGCCCTAATAATCGGCAAAGAGAGATTGAGAGAAGATCCCGATCCGATCCCACAATACACATGCTTTTTAAGATGGTGTGCTAAAGACTGAGAGAACTAGAAAAATGAGATATCAAAACTTGCACTAAATAGAAAGCTTAGTTTTTAGAAATTAGAAATAAAAAAACTCTTAACTAAATAAGTTTTATGCATTTGAGAGCAGAAAATTGAGATTGAAATAGTAACGAAACAACAACAAAAATCATTTAGAAGTTTCAGTACCTTCGAATCTATTGCAAAGAAGTAAATCAAAATTTCAAAAGTTAATTCAGGACAGAGCATTGTCCTTTAAATTTTGAGTCCAGGACAATGGTTGTGCTCCCTTCTCGACTAGATGTCTGTCGATATGGTGCCAGTTGCAAGCGAACATGCAAACATATTTTTGTACAAGTCGCTAATTGTGTTGTGTTAATAATTCCCGTTCTACCATTAGCCCCCAAGGAAAATAAAAAAGATCTTGGAAATACATTACATTATGCTTCTCATTTTTCTTTGAAATGAAATAAATGCTGACTAGCGCACATGTTCAACAAAAACAGAGAATATTTTTCATTACTCTCGCACAAAAATTAGAACCATCAATTTACAATATGTTTCGAAGCCCTCTTCAATCGCTTGATTTTCCATAAAATTTGTTTTCCTCAAGGCAGGCAAGGAAACGAAAAAGAGCATCCGAAAGTTGTGTTAGCAACAAATCACCCATATTTTTCCGATCGATATCATATAAGCAAGGTGTCTCAAAACATATAGTTGATTTATATTCCAGAATTGTCGCTAAATAAATTTTTTAGTCTCTACAAAACTAGTAACAAGTTCCCGTTACAAAGACCAATACCAATTCCCAGGCTGCTCAAAACTGCTTTGCTTTTTACCAGTATAAAATTGAATCTCGATGAGGAAAAACAAAAAGCCTGGGAGTAGTAAACAAGAAAAGGAAAAATACACAACATGACCAGGAACCAATTATCAAATACAAAAATGGCAGAGTCAAAATGATTGTGGCTTTAAATTGAGATAATCTATAATCAAGAGTCGAAGCCAACAGTGGAGTTGGTCTGCCTGAAGCTCTCGCACCCTGGGCAGTTGTGAAGGCTGTCATGTATGTAAATGTCACAATCGAGGCAAAAGTATTGCTTGCATTTCGGGCAAACAACACAACTCCCTGCAAAAAATCAAACATGATTTAGTTATTCCAGTTTTGAAGCAAGAAGAAAGAGAAAAAAAAAAAACAGCTACTAATGTAAAGAAAAATGAGGGAAAGCCTTCATACAGAAACTGACCCACAACCACAAGATCTGCAAGTGAGCCGAGTTAAGGTGTGTCATAGCCCAGCAGGCCAGATAGAGAGATTTCAGTGGTTTATCACAATGTACAATTTACATAAATGCAAAGCCGCATCCTGTCTATTTCATGTTGAAACTTGGTTACAAAAGAATCAGTAAACTATTGCCTCGTAGAACAATCTGCATATATTTTTTAATTTCTTATTACCTTCGTTACCGAATGACATAATAAAATGACAAGTAAGCTATAGGCTTAAGTATTGAATTTATTATGAAGAGTACTCACCAGGATCACGAAAAGATTGCTGGCATCCAAAACAATTACTAGGTAAATTTGAATTGCTTAAGACAGAGGGAGGCACATCGTCGAAGGGTGTTATTGGGAAGAGATGGTGATATGATCTCGCCAGATGTGGTGAAGAAACAAGGGTGAGTCCACAAATTCGACACTCTGTAGGTAATTCGCATACGCGTGCTTTGCATCTTGGACAGGTGTAGCCCACTCCAACCTTGGCCTCCTTGTGACATGAGCAAATTGAGATAACACCCTCAGCTGCCCTTTGAGGAAATCCCATTTTTACCAAATTGGCAATAGCAAATTCTGCTATTGCTGGAGGTGGCGGTGCATGCTCCAGCACTAATTCCTTCAAGTGGGACTGGAATGGAAAACGAATGACCAAAAGAAGAAAAAAAAAAAGGGACAGTAAAAGCACATTAAAAAAAAAAAAAAAGAAGCATGGGTGTGTTTGTTATTGCTGCTGCTACGTCCCAGAAGTTGCCTTACAAATTTAATTTAAAAAGATGTTTCTAAAAGAAGCCACCTAAATAAAGTTTGCTAACAGGAGGTTTAGAAAGTTGCTTCGGAAGCAGTTTGGGGATTACCCGTGAAGAGAGAGGTGTCTTTGCTTATTTCAGAAGATGATTAGACATGTAACTAGTCTTTCCAAATGGTTGTTGGTATAAACTCCTTCAGAGTTTAAACTGTACGATTGGAAAGGAAAACAACAAGAAGAGCAACCAACTTCCAAGTTGTCCTTGAGGATGCTTCTGAATGTAGCTGGGAAACAAAACGTCTAAAAGATTTTTGAAAAAATGCATAATTTTGTTTGCTCAGAAAGAAACACCACTTGAAAAGAAAATTAATTCTATTTGTTACTCAACATCATTTTGTTTGTTCAGACTTAAGAATCATCTTCATTATTCAAGCCAAATATAGAACTTACAAAATGTTACCATAAGCTATGTGTATCAACTGAGCTCACCTCATCCAACGCAACTGAGTATAATCCGCCAGTCTCTTGGCAGATGTGTTTACAAATGAAGATCTCTGCCGAGAGTCCAATAATTGAACACCTTATTTTGGATTTCTTGCATTTCTGAATGGATTCCATTATATCTCCTGGATCACAAGTACTAAGAGCCGAAAAAAATATGAGAACTTCACGGTGGCCGTATGAGGGGATTTGGCACAAGTAGTCATGCACGAGATCCAAAGCATTTTGCAGAGAAGAATCGCCAGAGCACTCCAACTTACCCATCAGTGCTTTAACATGGGACTCGGGACTTCCACCAAGATCAGTTAGACACTGAGCAACCCCCTCTTTAATAGTTACCAGGCCAATTTGACTCAGTGGGTTCTGATCAAAGAATTCCCTCACGAAAGCCTCCACCTGTTTTGCAACTACAGCCATTCGGCTTGGTTTAAAATCCATCTCCCCAGCTGCCTACAGTTCAAATTGGAACGGAGTAACAACAGAAATAATTAGAGTCTTCATTCTTGAAAACTAGGCTATTCCAGAGAAAACATAAAGCACCACATCTACCAACAATTGTGCCCAATTATCAAGCTATAAAAAGGCGTAAAACCCATTGCCACAAAGGAAGATGGTAAACAGATACAGTAATACAGAGTTCCCGGTACTATTCCGCACATACAAATGCACAAAACAATTGTAATTTAGGATTGTTTCTCAATTTAAAAATAAAATGGAGCGTGTGCATGGGTGGCTTCTTTTTTTTTTCTGTCTCTCTTTGTGTGTTTTTGTGTGTGTTGCGTTGTTTGGTTTGGGGGTGGATTGAGCACTGGTGAACCTTCAATTCTACAGTGAAGAGTACACTTTCTCTCTGGCACATAAACCCTTTTTAAGTTCTAAACAGTAGATACACCATATACCCATAGAGGAAATTCAATTTTCTAAGGCGATCGTAATATGAAGGATATACATCTGGCATGTTCTCATCTTAGCCCGCCAACCTTGTTTAGACATTTAAGGACATGATAAACCATGAAACTAAGATTTTCTGCAGAAGAGAATCAAAAGGAATATTAAGAGCGTCATTTTACATTAAATACAAAGTACAACAAACTTCTTTTTGTAGGCTCTTTTGCATTAATCATGAAATACATGAACTATACTATTTTCCATTCATTGCAGTTCCTTAGAAAATACAATCAATTTATAAATCCATCAAAGTCCAATCGTATTTCATTATGATAGCTATTTTGTGCTTTCAAACTATTTACGCCAGTTAAAACAAGCATTTCGGCATTGTGTTTGAAGCTCTAATACTTAAATGGGGGATAACTTAGACACTGACCAATCTTTTCATATACCCAAAGCTAATTACCGGTCAGAATTTGCCCCTGGGATCTCACAATTGATAACCAAATAAAATCCACTCTGAATCTCAGCCAAACCCAACATAGCTTCATACACAAAAGTGAGTCTTACTTCCCCGTTGGCAGCTTGAATATAACAAACTAATAGGTACTTCATTCTCTTAGGAATCAACAATCAAATTTCTCGATTACGTCAGTGGGAGACATGAATACCTATTTTATACTCTGCTCTATCTAGGGCCATGCCCTGGAGTAAACTGAGATAAAAATTTAGGGTGATAGACTAAAACTTTTTTTTCCTTGTCAAGTATTATGGCAATACGTTTTTTACTATTTCAGAAAAAGTGTGCTCAAGATTCCCTTTCTGGTGTTGAGGAAAACAGACAATGATAGTGCTTTTCTTTTCAACTCAATTACGAGTCGTAAATTCAGTCATCTCGCATTACCTTATTCCTCAATGTGCTATTGCCAAGCTACCTAAGTATTCGTATCTCATAACTAATCATCCACCCATACAAGTAGATTTCCCCTAAGGAACTCTTACTACTCAATCTATTAGTCATTATTGTAATACACCAAAGCAACCACTCATTGTCGGTTTAGTCACCAAAAATCATAAAGTTCATAGTTTACCCACAAAAAACCTCAATACCCTCCTTCCAACTAAGAGTCATTTTGGCATTTCTTAATTCTTAGAAGCCCTTCCAGTTTTTCGCATTCCATATCGTAAACTTCTTCCTCCTACTAGCAGAAAAGATGAAAAAACAAATACAGCGAAAGTGAGCAATTCTAAATAGCTCCCTAATGTTTCTATAATTGTACAGGTTAGAAAATAAAAAATTTGCACTCAAGGTATCAGAAAGAAATTAATTTTGCCCTATTAACCTATAATTTTATATATCACAGCTCCAGATCCAGCATATTTTTTCTTCTTCTTTTTCTTTTCTTTTTTTGTTGGCAAGCAAGATTTCATTAAATCCAAAAATCTAGCATAATTCCCCCATACACAAAGCTAAAATTAGCTAATTCTATCTAAAGAGTTCTAAGAGCATTCCCACGGGTCCTTTTCATTTAATTTCTAAACTAACTTTCTGAAAAGTCATTTCTCTTACACAAATCAATATCTTAGAAATTGCACATCCCAGTCTTTCTCATTAATTTTTAAAAACTCTTGGAATAATCATTTTTTTACGGGTACTTACGGGTACAGGTATAGTAATAATCATAATGTCATACATTATCTCGAAATTTGAAAAAAAAAGCATGCCTAGGCTTAAAATAACTTGGGTTTATAGTTTTGGAGGAAAAATATCAATACTGCAACATAAAAATTGTGAATAACAAATTTCACCAATCAAAAATCTAATGTAGCAATTATCCTGAGACTTTGAGATAGAGAAAAATGTTGTGAAATATTTCTGGTCCAAAATTCTTAATGGAGCAATTAACGAGAGGAATCCACCCCTTTAGAAAGGCTGGTAGGAATGCTTGAATATACGGACAACCCAGTGCACGAGGCTTCAGCACGGAGGGATTGGGTCTGATACACAGCCTTATCCTGTTTCAAGTAAGGCTGTTTCCAGGACACGAACCTGTGACTCCAGCTGTGAAATGCTTGAAGATTTCATTAAACCCAAGTATCAAACGAAGCCCAGATGAAGCCCAAAATAGCTGAATCAGATCGAAATAGTTTCACTAACCAAGCCAACTGATGGGCACACACATTAATATATACACATGGATGGACCCATGAGTTTAGTAGAGGAGTACAGCCCCCATGATTTGAATCAATATCTTAGTTTAAAACATTATTCAACAACTTAAGCCCCCGTAAAAAAATTATGGCGCTGATCCTGGATCCGCCTGTGCATATATATATGTATATATATATATACCTTGGAGAAGTCGATGACAATGTAGAGGTATCGAATGAGGCCCTTCTGAATCCTGGCACCGGCGGAGGAGAGGTTACGGCGGAGGCGGCGGAGGGAGTGATGTAGGGTTTTTTCGTCGATTCTGATACGGCCGGACTCGTCCTCCTGCAACGTGTCCCATGACCTTTCATCTCCGTAGGCTCTCTCCCACGCGTCGGTGCCTCTCTCTCCTCCTCCTCCTCCTTCTTCTTCTTCTTCGTCGTCGTCTTCCTCTCTCTCTTCTCTGCCCAATCGGCTCCCTTCTCCGTTGTTCATCTCTCTCTCTCTCTCTCTCTCGTTCCTTTTACTAATTTAACACTGCATATATACATACATACATACATACATACATAACAATAATATGCTGAGTCCCCACAATTTAAATTACATTTCTATTCGGTCCTCCTACTTTAAAGGACTATATAATTCGTGTTATGATAATCAGGTGACTAAACTTACAAAGTTATGCATCAAATCTTATTTTGAACGAAAATATTGATGAGAATCTACGAGGTTTCTCGTCGGTTTTTTTTAATTTAATTTTTATATTCTATATTTTAAAAAACAAAATTATTTTTCTAAAAATTTATATTTTTAAAATTAATTACACCAATTTTTCTATAAAATTTATAAAAAAATTATTACAATAGTTATATATTATATAATAAAATACAAAATATATTTATCAAAATTTTACCTAGAGTTTCATCTTTTTTGTGGAAAAATTATTTTAATCGAAAAATGATGATTAGTGAAATGTTTCATAGAGAAATATATTGTAATATTTTTGAAAAAAAAATTAAAAATTAAAAAATATATAAACACCGATATAACATATTTCTCGTATTTGAAAAATCAAATGAGGAATTTGAGAAATCAAACGAGGAGAAAAGATACTTTAAAAACACTGGTGGGAAAGCTCTAGTCACTTGAAAAAGTAGGGTTATCACTTATGTACAAATTCTCTGTCCTAGGAAAGCAATCCCTCTATAAAATTTTGTCACTTTTTGAAATATTATAACTTATTTTTTTGTAAAATGCCCTAACTATAATAACTTTAATGCTTTTAATTTAAAAAATTGTTTTTGGCAGATTGCAATATTTTGTAAAGCATTGTAGGTTAAAATATTCTTGCTTTATTAAAAAATGGTTGAATTTAATATATTATTCACTCCGTCCAAAAATTATTATTACATTTTAATCGGTACATAGTTTTAAACTATATATATATATATATAAAAGTCATATCATCAAAAAAAAAAAATTTAAGTTCTCAAAATTAAGTTCTTATCATAAAAAAAAAAATTAAGTTCTCAAAATTTGAATTGACATAATTGGATTAGGCTAAGAAAAACATAATTTAAACCAATAAATTTTTTAGTCCATGATGTCTATTTTGACTTTCAAAATCTTAGGTGTATCGAGGGTGGCAAGTTGATCAATTCAAATCAAACCAAATTACAATTTAAGCAGCCCAAATTTAATAAAAACTCAAACAACTCTCAAACCTAGCTTAACTTACAATATTTCCAGCTCAAACATAACCCAACCCACAACTCAAATGAATAAAAACTTGATCCAACCCAATTCAACCATATATATATATATATATATATAGATATATATATATATAATACATTTATAAAAAATTAATTTGAAAAAAATCATTTTTTTAAATTTTTTTCTCCCAAATAAATTTTTTCCCAAAAAGAATTTTTTTAGTAAATTGTTTTAAAAATATATATATATTTGATATCATTAGACCAATTGCAACCCCAAGTATGTTCTCTCTCTCTCTATATATACATACTGTTACCCAAATATTTAAACTGTAGGTCCCCGTTAAC
>MKEJ01092703.1:0-12255 GCA_001753735.1 Embelia ribes
GTGGCGAACTGTAAAAAAAAATATTTTTCGTAATTACAAGTAGGGAACTGTAAAAAAAAAAAAGAAATTATTGTTCACTATTAGTAGTGACAAACAATATACAGTATTTTGGAATATTCGACATTAGTAATGGTGAATATTATGAGTGCACCATATTAATAATTATTTTTTCTAATGTACTATTTAAGCAATATTAGGGCCAACATGAACTAAAATTGCAAAAAAGAAAAAGAAAAACCCTAAAAGCCTCAAGATCAGTTCTGACTGCGATGACCCCATCTTGACAGGCTATTATGATTTATGATCACAACACAAATAGTTTAATATTTTTCATTTATTTCTGGGTGAAACAACAAATATTTAATTACATCAAGGGTTTTCACAAAATTATTTAAGGAAGAAAATCAAAATAAGTCACCATTTGTCAAGGGGTACTTAGCTTTTTTCTCGGCTATTTATGTTGGTAGAATTTACAATTTTGAGCATATTATGAATTTTAGTATTATAACAAAAGCAAAAAAATGAACAAGTATGGAATATTTTTAAAATTAAAAAATCAATAATTACTTTTAAATTTAAGCTTTTACTGCTCCAATTGAAAATTCTAGGATCAATAAATTTTTTATATCGTAACCATAAAAACTATTACACCTCATCAAAGTCAGAGTTTCTGTGATAGGCAATGCGAGTACACATAAATAGATTTTAATAAGATTCAAGCCCCTATATTGGTATGACAATCGATATAATGTATATCAATATAAAAAAATAGGTAATCAATATATGATTCAATTAGCATGATTGCGGGTCAGGTCCAATCAACATGCTAATTTGTTATTTTTTTTTATATTATTACATCTAGTTAGTGCATAATTGTTTTTCTTTTCCTAAAGCAAAAATATATATTCAAATTCAAACCTATTTCTTTACAAACTTTTATTTATAAATTTCAATGACACTTTTTGTTTCTAATAAAATGTGTTGGGTTTTAAAGAAACCAAATTAAGTTTGAGCTTCGTCAACTTGTTTTTAAGTTCTATTAAGCTAGTTTTGTTCAAGACATTACTTTTACTTTTAAATTTTGTTTATGAATTTTTATTCTTAGAGAAATTAAGTTTACATTTACTTTTCATTCTTTTATTGCTAAAGGCATTAGTTTAAATTTATATATAAGGAAAATGTATTGCACGAGTTCGAATTAAATTTGAGAAATAAATTTTGATTGGTTTAAACTAGAATCGACAACATAGAATTTTGAAAATTTATTGCATTACATGTACATCACAATTTGGTTGGCGTCTACACATATAAAACTCAAATATATTTTGTCCCATATACATTAGGTAATAGTTATAAAACTATTATTCAGTTTTAGTTACGTCTTCATTAATTATGCACTTAGCGACTTTTTAATGTATTCCCTTTTGGCAATTTACCTAATCAATATGATTGTATGATTCCGTCAAGTCCGAACTAAGACGAGATAAATATTATAATTTCAAATTTATGCTCGTACTAAAATGATATTGGAAGCGGTTGTCGATGCTTCCAGCTTTCACATTCAAAGTTAGAAACACCAAACAATATACAAATGAGAATCAAATTGAGCTCGATGAGAACCATACCAAATTAGTAGAATAATTCATTTAATCAGTGAATGACATATACACAATTACGAGGATGAATAAAAAAAGTTAAACATTTGAAATAGAAACTTTCGGAATGAGATTTTGTGGGATATAATTAGAAATTAGGGAAAAAGAAGCAGATTGACACAAATAATGGATACAAAAGATTCAAAATTTTACGGCTAAATATTAGTCTTTTTTGTTTCTGGTAACAATTATCTTTTGCCCTTAACTCTTTAATTATCTGCTGACGATTGGTTTTTTTCTTAACTTGTAAATTTTAATTAACCTATCCAATTTGCGATCAAGTTGTGTGGATACAAGACTATACCTATACGACAAAGACAAATATGGGTAAGATAGTTTTGGCCATACGGAAATCAAAATTTCCGAATTGGGGACTACATTTATCTCGATTCGTCTATTTCTACAATTCTTTATTTTCAAAACACTATTCTATCCCAAAAATATACATTGTTGTTTCAGCTTAAATATGCTAAATAATTATATCACTTCTTACCAATATGTGTATTATTATTTTTTTATTGCGTAATATAAATTATTAAATTTTGTTAAAATTTATACCTAATTATTAAAAAGATTTCCACAATCGTCTACGTGTAATCAAATGCTCTCTCCCTGTGGCGTGAAAAAACACTCTCTCTCGACATATGATATCCGATATATATATATATATATATACATATATACACACCCAACACACATATATATACGCTGGCGAGAGAGTGATCCTGGGCAGAAGTTTGGCGTGAGAAGAAAACACAGTTCTCTCTCTCCACGTCTCTCTACTTTCTATCTCTAGTGATCACGGCGAGGGTAAAGCTTTTTAGTATTCACATTTAACTTCAGTTATATTTTGTTACCTTTAATTTTTGTTATCCAGTTATTTTATTTTATTTTTTTGAAATCATGCCAAGATATATGAACTTTCTACTAGTTGGAATTGGATTATGGTTCTTTTTCCTCTTTTTTTTGGTTTGCTTTTTCTTTGAGTGTTTAGAATTTGGAAAATTTGATTTTAGTCATGTGATAATTAGAATTGATGATTTGTTTTAGAAATTAGTAAATCGTATGTTGCTGTGATGAGCTCTGTTTGACAGTTTTTATTTTTATTTTTTATTTTTTTTTCCTGTTTAGGGTTTTATTGTAGGGCTTTCCCCTAGGTTTCCAGAAGGATTTTAGTGGTAGAATTAATTTTTAAATTTTGGTGCTATTTGATAAATTGGGTTGAGAGAATTGGTATCACCCCAGTTAAGGAAGCAATGAAAAAACCGGTATGTGTGTGTGTGCGCATGCAAGTTTCTGGCTGTTGATATGCCCGTGGCTCCTGAATCATCTTGTGGATTTGGCCACGTCACGGCATTGGTGATGTGGCCAACTATAGCACATGTGTAAGGACCATGGCAATGGTCAGTACTGTGTAGAATATTTCCTTTGTACATACCAATCCAATGCCTTTGAGGAACTGTCCGTGATACGAACACTTGATACAAATGTTTGTACTGCTTGATTTGTAAAGGACACTACTCCATCTATCTATACTTTCGCGTGGATAAAGTATGTGCCTTTCCTTTTAACTTATTTTTTAAGAATACAACTCCACAAATTTTCCTAGGTTCATCAGTGCTGCATGTGATGCAAATCCACTGCGATTATTCTTTATAAAACTAATGCTCAAATTATGGAATATTTTATTTTTTATTGAAATAATTGGTTGCTTATTTTTGGAAATTTACATGTGTATCCATTTGATTAGTTTGATCAAGTTCAATGGTTTCATGTGAAGTGTAAAGAAAAAACATTCAAAGGGTTGTGACTTGTGAAGAGAGTTAGGAAATCTTTTTTTTATTTTTTATTTTTATTTTTATTTTTTGTGGTTTGGTCCATTTGGTGTGAAATGAATTGTTTTTTCCATACTTAAAAATATGCTGACAACATCAAATGCTTAAAGAAAAGCACGAAAGTAATCATGGAGTGTTTGAAAGAATTATAAAGGGGAGTACTTTGATTTCTTTGTTCTTTTGGTTGAAGAATTATAGAGGCTGTCGATAGTTCTGAACTTATGGATTTCAGGGGTTGGAATAACTGTCTCATAATCTTTATTTGGAAGTTTCACTTTTAAAGGCTATTTATTCAATTTTAGTCGTTTTGTTTCCAGTCTTTCCAAAGGCAGTTGTTAAGAATCTTTGATGCTTCCTTCATATTTGGATTATATCCTCTGTAGTTATGCATTTTGTTTGTCTTTGCTAATTCCTGGGAAAACTGTTGTTGGAAGTTTTCTATTAAATATGCGTAGTTCAGCTGGACGTACCGATCATCTTTTTGTATGGATAAGTAAGCCAAACATCTACATTCGTATATTTTTTTTTGTCAGTGGCTTACGCCTTAAGGTTTGCTATTGATCTTACGTCATTTCCTGTCAAATCATATTGGTTAGCCGCCATTACTTTGTCTTTGTTTCTTTTTCCCAAAATCAAATGTGATCCTTTTGTACCTGAGACCGTACTTAAACAGGTTTAATGTGAAAATCTTGCTTCCAAGCTGCATGTGTAAGTTTTTTTCTTTTTTAATTTTATGGCATTGGGCATCGGTTAGGATTCAAATTCACAAGATATATGTCGTCTAGCTGGATGTATCAATCACCTTTTTGTTTGGATCGATAAACCAGATATGCACATTCCTAAATAATTTCTGTTGGTGGCTTTTGCCTTCTATTGAACTTGTGTCGTGACCAGTCTTATGGTGTCGGATCACCAGCTTGAGTTGACCTTTTTTTTCACCCATATTAAATGTGATATAATTGTCCCTGGGACAGTGTTAAACATGCTTAATGTGAAAATATTGCTCCCAAGCTGCATGTGTAATTTTATCTTTAGTTATCTTTCATGGTGGTGTTGGTGAGGTTTTAACTTAATTTTTTTTTGCTTTTCAGGTCTCTTGTTGGTAAGAAGCTAATGCAATGCAACGTTCATCAGAGGAAATTTCTTCCAGTAATTTTTTGGGACCTTTGTCTTCTTTAATTCCAGAAAGTGGTGGGAATGCTGTTATTGATGAGTCACGCAATTCATCTGTTCCAGAATGTTTGGAGATTCCATCTGAAGTTACTAATGAAATAAGAAGCGGGGCGTGGAATTTTTTGTCCGGATCTGGTGTTCGTCATGCCTCGAGTGACGTATCCCTTTTCTCCACTTCACTGCCGGTCCTTCCTCATGAGAAATGTATGCACTGACTAGTTCTTGATATTTTATTTGTGCACGCACATACAGAGGCTTGTTTGGATGTAGGATAAAAGTACACTTTCCATCTTAAGTATTTGTTTAGATTTTTTTTGGTTTACTTTGTACTTAATTTCACCTACTTTGACTACTTCATCTCAAGACAGTTTTACTTTCTTTTCCCATCAAATGTATGTACAATATTTGTAAGTATCAAGAAAACATAAGAAATGCTGGTCCTTACACTTATGAGATAGATCATAGGACCTAACATGCCCGTGTTCATTTTTTAACAACTATTCTGTCTTTTTGGCAGTGAACTTAAACAGCACTGATCATGCTTGTCAATCTGTTGATGATATTTCGTGTAGTCTGAGCAAGTTTGATCCAGATTCAGAAGTTAATGACCTGGTTGAAGATGTTGAATGTCATGGAATTGGAACCCTTCTTCCTGATGACGAAGATGAACTTCTATCTGGCGTAATGGATGGTTTTCACATTGGGTTGCCAAATCAAATGGATGATTTGGAAGAGTATGATGTTTTTGGCATTGGAGGGGGTATGGAAATTGAATCTGGTCAACATGAAGGCTTGAGTAATGGTATGTCAAAGATTAGTCTATCTGAGGATGGCGTTGGGAATGGTCAATATGTTTTACCAAATGGTGTGGGTACTGTTCCGGGGGAACATCCTTATGGGGAGCATCCTTCTCGAACTTTGTTTGTCCGAAATATAAATAGTAATGTTGAAGATTCAGAGCTGAGAGTTCTTTTTGAGGTAATTAAAATGATTGAACCAGATGCTTAATTTAGGCCGTAATTTTCTGCTCAGGGTGTTATGCTTCTTATCCTTTCGATTTAACCAATTGATGCCCTGACACTTTATGTATTGTGTCAATTAATTTGTTAATCTTGTTTCTTTCTTTCTTTCTTTCTTTGTTTTTTGATATGATACTGCTGTTTGTTCTCTCCTAGTGCGTGGTTGTGGTAGTGTCTTTGTTATTTGATTTTGTTGTGAGTTCTTGATAGGACCTCTGCAATAAAACAAAAAACTGGCCTCTAATAATTTTGGTTTACAATTTTTTCTCCCTTATTATAGCAATATGGCGACATCAGAACTCTTTATACCGCATGCAAGCACAGAGGCTTTGTGATGATATCTTATTACGATATTCGTGATGCTCGAAATGCAATGAGAGCATTGCAGAACAAGCCGCTAAGGCGGAGGAAACTGGATATCCACTTCTCAATTCCAAAGGTTCAGTAAAGTTTTCCTTTCGTTTTTGCATTTTAGTACACATTTTAGGTGTATGTTCTATATTTAGATATACTCACTTGTTCTCTTCCCCCCATTGTTTGGCACCACATCAGGATAATCCTTCAGATAAGGACATTAATCAAGGAACCTTAGTAGTTTTTAATCTGGATCCCTCAGTTTCCAACGATGATCTTCGTATAATATTTGGGGCTTATGGTGAGGTTAAAGAGGTGATTTATTTGTCTTGTTCAATTTCTTGCTTACCATCTTTCTCTTTATGCATTCTTTTGTAACGAGTTGGTTGACATCTGACCTCATTCTGTCGCAACTGTACTTGCAGATAAGGGAAACACCACACAAGAGACACCATAAATTTATTGAGTTTTATGATGTTCGAGCTGCAGAAGCAGCACTTAGGTCATTGAATAGGAGTGACATAGCTGGCAAACGCATTAAATTGGAACCAAGCAGGCCAGGAGGAGCTCGTAGAAAGTATGTATGTGGATTGTTATACATTTTTGTATGGTGGTTGAGGAAGACTTACAGGCCTATTATTTGACTTTTCTCTTTTTCTTTTCGTTTTGAAACTCAGATGTTATGTTCTTAGTTGAGCGCACACTGCTGGCCCTGGACTCTTCCAGGTTTAGAATTGGCTGGGACCCAAACCCCGAGTGTAGCTCGAGGGTTAGAGCAAGTTGAGACAATTGTCCTAAGTATCATAAGTTTCAAATTCAAAATTCTAGTTAAGACTCCTGACTGTGGGAGAAAGGACTGGGTGGGTGGTCTAATTCCTTGGTATCAGAAACACAAAAAGCCAAAAAGAAAATAAGAAAGGAAGGAAATTTGTTAGCACTTCTTTGTGCACAGTAAATTACACAATATCATCTCTAGTTTATTAAAAATTTCCGAATATTGCCTTAATTTAAGTTCATTGTCATTGGCCCCATCCCTATCCATTTTCAAGTAAATATGGAGAAATTGTTGTTTTTACAGCTTGATGCAGCAACTGAGTCAGGAGCTGGACCAGGATGAGTCTAGGGCTTTCCGGCATCATGTGGGCTCACCAATAACCAACTCTCCTCCAGGTAAGCTTCATTGGATACCATCAATTCATAACAAAACATGCTTTCAGGATGCTTATTATTATATTGTTTCTTCTACCATATTTGTTTAAATTGGTTCTCCATGAAAACTAATATGGTGCTGTAGTTATGGCAGGTAATTGGTCGCACTTTGGAAGCCCAGTCGAAAATAGTCCTTTGCAAGGTTTTAATCAATTTTCAGGATTGGCAAATCTTAGCCCTGTAAAGAGCAACAACATGTCCGGTTTGGCCTCTATTTTGCCATCTCATCTTACAAATTCACCAAAGATTGCACCAATTGGTAAGGACCAGGGAAGGGCAAGCCAGGTGATTGGTAATTCAAGACCAGCCCAAGGAGTGGGTTTTCAGCTCTCTCATTCCTTTCCTGAACAAAAACTAAGTGCAAGTCTGGGGCCCATGTCCCCTTTTGGCGAATCAAATTCTACTTCCACCGGAATTGGGACACTCACTGGCCCCCAGTTTCTTTGGGGAAGTCCCACTCCTTATTCAGAGGTTTCCATTTCTCCTTCTGCTCGGCCAACATCATCTGTTGGGAACCCATTTCATTTGAATAAGCAAGGACAAAATTCTCCTTACTCTAACCATCGTGGTTCTTTACTTGGTTCACATCACACCCATCATGTGGGATCTGCTCCATCTAATATTCCCGATAACAGGCAGTTTGGTTTCTTCCCAGAGTCACCAGAAACATCCTTTATGAACCCTAATGCAATTGGGGGTATGGGTCTAATTCGAAATAATCCAAGTTATTTGATGAATATGGGTGCTCATCCCGCCATGGGTGTTGGTGTTGCACTACCTGGAAATATAATCGAGAGTGGTTCACCGAGCTCAAGAATGATGTCGTTGCAGAGAAATGGTCCTGTGTTTTTCGGCAATGGTTCATATCATGGGATCGGATTGACCAGTCCTGATGGATTCCTTGAACGCAGTCGGAGTAGGAGAATGGATTATAGTGTCAACCAGATTGACAACAAGAAGCAGTATCAGCTTGATTTGGATAAGATTAAGAATGGAGAGGATTCCAGGACTACCTTAATGATAAAAAACATCCCTAACAAGTAAGAAGCTCACAGTTATGGGGTTGTGTTAATTGTTTTAACTGTTGGGTATGTTTACTTAAATTGCAGCATGCAAACTATTTTTTTTTGGAAATTACATGCAAACTATTTTCTTTACTCTGTTGGCTGAATTTCATGTCAATGATTGACGTGGTATCTTATTTTTGTTTCATTTAGCCGATACCAAATTCTTGGGATTAAGGCTTTGCTTGCTGGTTTTTTTGTTCCTTGTATGAATTTATGATGGTTTAGTTTCACATGTTTCATTTTAGGTACACTTCGAAGATGTTGCTGCTCGCTATTGATGAATTTCACAAGGGTACCTATGACTTTCTGTACCTGCCAATTGATTTTAAGGTGATTCTACTAGAAACTTGTATGCTAATACATTTAGAATATCCTTGGATAAAATTCAGGTGCAATTTTTGCTAATATCTCTGTTAATTGTTGCAGAATAAATGCAATGTGGGTTATGCTTTCATCAATATGGTGTCTCCATCTCACATTCCCTCTTTCTACGAGGTATGTCTTCGTTTCCCAGCCCATGATGTAATGATTGTTGAGTTTATTGATTTCCAAATGTGTATTATAATTTTGGTATGAGGATTTCAGGACAAAATAAAGAAAATGAATATACAAAATAAAGAACACGAGTGCTGATGGTTAATGTGTACTATCTCATCTCATTCTAAGGCAAGGGAAATTTCCTCACGGCATCAAAGTTTTCATCTGCTAAAATGAGTGTGGATGCTGCGAAGTCTTGGAAGTACCTTTTTTCTTTTTTAGGTACTCTTTGGAAACTCATAAAACCTCTGCAGGTATTCAACGGGAAGAAGTGGGAAAAGTTCAATAGTGAGAAAGTTGCTTCCTTGGCATATGCTCGCATTCAAGGAAAGGCAGCCCTTGTAACGCATTTTCAAAATTCTAGCCTAATGAATGAAGATAAGCGGTGCCGTCCAATTGTTTTCCAGTCAGAGGGGCAAGAGACTGCTGATGAGGTAATCAAGTAGTTCAAGTCTCCATCCTTGGCTTTCTAAGGGCACATGACTCTCAATTTTGCTGTTTTATTCGATGGCTTTTTACTTAGAAATTCCTAAGCTAGTAAGTTGAATCTCTTTAAGCTTCAGGCGTACATTACTGCTTTGATTTCTTAGGAACATTATTAAATATTCTTACAGGTGTTATTTTCCTAATAAGTGGCCATTTGCATTACTATTTTGATTTCTGAGAAAAACTAACAAATATTCTTAAAGGTGTATTTTACTATTAAGGGGGTCCCTGGCATGCTGTTAGAAAAGGGTTGGAAGGGATAAATACGTCACCTCATTTATTTCAAATATAAAGGATTTTCTTGTACGATCAATACATCTCATATAAAAAGGACTTGATTGCTTACCACATGATTGATATGTTTAAAGTTGCAATTCCAATTCTTATGGATTGAAATATAACACTGCATAAACATTTTTCTCTTTAATTTTGAATTCCATACCAAAACACACCCTATCCTATGATTTGCTGATTTGTGATCTTTGAACTTGTGGACCATCCAGGAACCATTTCTCTCCAGCAATTTGAACATATGTATCCGCCAACCAGATGGGTCGTACTCAGGGGATTTACTGGAGAGTCCTAAGGGTTATCTGGATGAGTCACCCGAAAATAGTCCATCGTGACAAAACCGCTGTCTACCAGTGCTAATTAATGTGCAGCTACTCACTTGTATAAACCTCAGAGTAACTGGAATGTGCATAGCATCATAGGTTTTTGTGTCTTGGACATATCTTTGTTTCCCCTGAACCGGATAAGGGTTAGGCAGTGGGAGCATTTTGTATGTTGAGTACAGAAAGATAATAACATTTTTAACTTTTAAGTAGCCACTGCAGCTGATAAGTGAAGTAAGTCTATCTGCTGCGGAAGCTGCTTTATTTATGGTCTCACTTTTTCTTTCTTTTTCTTTTTTCTTTGGGTCGTCGCAGTTATTTTGCGTTGGGTCCTTTTCACCATCCACTACAAGGACATGTTTATTAGAGGGATTCGTAAAGAGTTGCAGATAGATTTGGGGTTGTTTTCACAAATGTAAAGATTGATGACTAGCAGAACCCATGTCGGTCATGTCCTATGCATCCGTTGTCGTCTGTGTCTACCTAAACAATTTGTGTAATTACTGTCAATATACATATGTTTAAATGCGCCAGCTATATCTTATGTGCATGATATAATGTCATTGCATCTTCTTAGCAGCCAGCCTTTATGCTTGAGATTGTGGAGATGCCTTGGGAAAGGCTGTGGATTCGGGTGGATGTGATCTTGCTCCGGTGATGGTACTTTTTACCTATCAATTTTTTTTTTCTTTATCTATGTGGAAAAATGTGTGTATCAAATTGTGGCGAATCCAATTATTTCTAATTTAATTGTGCAGGTAAGAGTATTGTGAATGGTAACATTTTTTTAAGTTTTATATATTTGTATCCTACAAAAACGTTGGAGGTCAAGAGATGCCGCAAACTTGCGCTGCCCCATTTCTTTAGTCCGCCAACAGTCGGAGGGAGTATTGATCAAAGATGAAAATCTGCAATTTGACTCTTATACAATATTATGCATTTTGTTTTTCAAGAAATGCTAATGTTTCAAATTCTTATAGATTAATACTAAAGGGTAAACTTAAAAAAAATAAAGAAATTTATATTTGAAATCATATTAAATTAACTTTATAATCTGAACCGTGTGAAAAAAACTGCAAATATGTAACATTTTTACTGTAATGTATTTTAAGTATTATATATTTGAAATCATATTTCAGGTGGACTCATGGAGTAAAAGATTTTAATTTCCGAAACTAGGAAATTTGTTTCGTAGTCTATTATTATTATTATTTTTTGTTAGAAATAAGAATATGGTCGTCTTTAACTTCCTATCTATTAAAAAAGAAAATGGGATGGCTAACCTCCCACCCAAAACAGAGCCGAAAGTCAAAATAGAAGGAAAGAATTACACTAATAGGCCCTGTAGTTTTAATAAAATTCTATTTCATCTTCATAGTTTAAGTTTTAACGAATACAACCCTCAAGTTTAGGAAAGGGACATAGAGTTGTTCCCTTCATAGTTTTTGCTCAGATTCAAAATTGTAAAATGTTTAAATTAGAAGTTAATATCAACATAAATCACTATGAAAGATTCGCTTATCACTTAATAAGTTGGTGTGCATATTACATATTCAAAATTTGAGGACTATTAGTAAGTCAAATAAAACTATAGAGACCAACTAGAACTTCTGATCTTACTTTGAGGAATCATTGGTGTAATTAACTGAGAGAACGCAATATTCAATTAAAAGACGTGACTTCCCGGGGAAAGCAGATGAGACATAAAAAAAATTTAACAACAAAAAAATTATGAAATAATTTTAGTTGTTCATGCAAGATTTTATTTTATCCTCATAAAATTTCCCTTTCACAATTACATCAAAGTTGAGGTGTTGTAAGCCTGTAAACCCCTTACGCCCCTATTCTAAATGACAATAAAAAAAAATGCTTAATCCAAAATAGCAAATCAAGATAAAGGGTAAATTGATTTTCTTTAAAAAATTACCTAACTAAAAATGTTTCCCTCAATTTTAATAGAAGGTGATAGTGAATAATTAATGAATGCATAATTATATGAGCAAATAAGATGCTAAAAAGTAAAGTTAGGAAAGAAATACGATACTCGACGATATATATTAATTCGGTAATAATTTTGACAGTCGTGTCCTGACCCCTACTCAACTTTTTCAAGGTTCCTTCTTCAATTCTCTTTAGTTTATAGTGAAATCGTTACACCCTAAAGGACCAGTTAATTTTCCGGGTTCTAATCTAAACTGTCAAGCCCCGAATTCCCATAAACCCGGGGACGTGAGTTTTTAAGAAAAGAAATAAAGAAAAAGGATTTTACTTACAAATGTTTTTTTTTTTCCTCATCAAAAGTTTAT
>MKEJ01092710.1:0-10819 GCA_001753735.1 Embelia ribes
TTGGAGTGAATTTTAAAAAGTTACAAGCTGAAGTAGTGAATTGAATATTTAAATATATTTTGAGTAGCTATTTTGGTGAGTGTGGTTAGAGATGCTCTTAGATCTTTTTTTCACTTTTTAGTGAACACAAAGTAAGATTTTAAGTACTATAAAGAAAGTAAAATATAATTAGTAGCTGAGAGGGTTTATAACAGTATTCCCAAGTTTACCATTTAACATATATTATCAAAACCAAACATTATCTCTATTTTACACAAATTTTTATAAATTTTCTTACACATTAGATTATCTATTATAATTTTTAATTCACTAAAATATTATTTTTCTTGAATTATTTCTCATTTAGAATTTCCCACATATCAAAAATATGCAATAATATTTTTTATTATATGTATATATATAAATTATCATTTCTAATGTTAAAATTTAATGTAAATTATTAATTTGTTATATAAACGAAAAAAATTAAATAAAATCTCTAATTAAAAAGGGATGACAAATAAGGAGAGAGAAGACAAATTATTATAAATTTATAAATTTGATTTAAATTATAAATATAAATTTATATATTAAGATTTTAAATTCAATGCTATTTTTATTATGGAATTTGGGACACAAATGTTTTTAGTAAATACTAATAAGATTAGTAAAATTTCTTTTAAATATTAAAATTATTTTCTACATATTTAAAATTTTAGTTTATATGTCGTATTTAATAGTTTTAAGCTCAATAATTATTTTTAAATATTAAATTTTAATTTTAATTTATAATTATTATTTAATTATTTTAAAATTTTATATAATATTTTTATTATTAGTTTATTATAGATGAGTAAGTGTAGAGAGAATATATTAATTTTTTATATATAATAGTAAAATGATGTGACACGAGAGAATATATTAGTTTTATATATTTAAAGAATGAATAATAATTTTTTTAATTTGGAGAATAATTCTATATATTAATCATTTTAGATAACTATTAGATAATGTGATATAGGATCAAAAAGTAGTATTACCTACTTTTTGGTTACGTAAAATAAAAAAAGAAGGGAGTTTAGGGAATTTGAAGCAAATGATCTAAGGTAGATGTTTTCTTTGAACTTGAACCAGTAAACCTTGTACGGACGGAGCTACTAGTTTGCTAAAAAAGGCTAGATGCATCCCCATAACTTTTTAGACCAAAATTTTTAATATAAATATTTTTATTTGTAATTTATTTTTTAATTTATAGTATAATGTTTTTTATATAGGTTCAATTACGATTATATGCTCTAAGTCCACCCCCGAAACCTTGTTTGAAAGAGTCTCATGAGCCTAATAAGACCGATTTATTTAGACTCGGATGGACTATCCCCCATGCACCTGACAGGTCACCAAATTCGCAAGTCTGATAGTCAAAATATGGGATTCAAACCCTCCTCACAACCACATGTATAAGACCGAATGCGGAGAGCTCGGTCTGACGGACCTATTGATTCTCAACTTTTTTAATTCTCATCCTTCCATTTTAAGGTCAGTTGCCTAATCTACTGATGTTCGGCTTTTTTTTGTTCCTGATTCATTCATTTTTGTGAGAGGAGAAGGTAAGTCGACTAACCTAGAAGGTCAGTCAACTTTTGATTCTTCGAGTCGTGTCCGCGGGATGTTTGCTGAGTCTCGATGCCAAACTCATCCCTGGACTACTACGGATGTGGGTGCATGTCTAATAAAAGGCAAAAATAGGTCTACCCGACAAATCTGCGGGCTTTTTGTATATGAACATCACTAGTAATTACAAATATGGAATCATACGAAATAATCACCGAATAATGAACTTTCGAGAAGTGATAAATGAATTAACTATTGAGCAGTTTGTGAATGACTGGATTATATTTCCTAAATTACACATTAGAGGACAAATATATAATCTCAACGGACTACAGTCTGCAAGGAGCTACAACTGCTACAATTTCAATCCTGATCATTAGAGGCAAAAAATGAAAGGATATATTAAAAGTGTTTCTACTTAATTTATGGGTGGAAGTAATTGTTAATGTAAATCATTACACTTCTTTATAGTATCGTCCAAAAATTTGTTTCGAATAATTTTATAAATTTGCTATTATGTCTAGAATTGAATATAAAAAAATATTTTATTTGTTATTATTTCCAAACAGATTTTGAAAGATGTTGCGATAATTATAAATTAGGCAGTGATATTGCAGTTGTGTTAAATTTGAGCCATGATCACCCATAAAAAGTATAATGGTTGAGTATTAGAAGGAACATGAGATTGACAGTAGTGAGAATCGAGTATGTATTATTTTGTATTTCGTTAACAACTCTATTGATTTTTCCTTTTTTTTTTATCAATTAAGTCAAAAATATAGAAGCTCTTTTATTACAAACTAGAATGTAGTCCGCACGATTCGCGGATTGTTTATATTATTTTCATTTGTGCATCATTTTAATTATAATTATTTTATTAAATTAGTTTTGATAATTTATTTTTGATATGACATATTTTTATATTTTTTTCTTCTTTTTTTAATTATTTATAAATTTATAAAGAATCTATTGGTTGGATTTATACTATGATAATGTTTTTACAAAAAATTAATATCTATTCAGATTAATTTTAGGTATGTAAAAATTTTACTATGAAAAATATTTTAAAAAATTAATATTGATTGTGATAATTTTTCAAAAATTTATGGAGAATCTTACATTGGTATAAATCAATTTATAAAAATATTTTTTTACTAATATTATCTTGATTCTTAAATATAATTTTAATAATTTCTATCATGATATGTTATTTTATAGTTATGCAGAGATATATATTTATATTTTGGAACTGTGTATGATCTTATAATGAAATTTAATTTTATTAATTTCTATTAGGTAAGTTGAAATTTATATTATGATAAGTTGATATATATGTATATAGCTTTAATAATTTATATTATAGTAAGTTTAATTATTTTAAATCCTAATTTCATGGAACACGTAATTTTAATAATTTTTATTAATTAAGTTTATTATTTTAGATTTCAATGTCATGGGATACATGTTAAATAATTATGTGGAAAAATATCGCAATTACAGTGAATATAGTTAAAGGGAACAATTTTTATAAACTTATAAATGTATATTGGAAATTTAACTTTCTCGCAAACTTTGATTTCGGTTTCAATATTAATACTAATGCATCGCGATAAGAGATATCTCATTAGTTGTGATTAAAGCACCACCCTACCAAAAATCTCGATGGGCTTTACACATTCAAAAAGACCTTTAATCTAACAGAAAACTTAATTAAACCACCAGCGACAGACTTCTAAACTACTAATTTCCGAGTCGAGCTGGGGTGTGGATTGTTTGTGCTTGGCTCAGTACTTAACAAGTCTCATTTTTTTGTTCATACTTACTCCAAATGAGTTGAGTCTGAGCTTGTTTATGAATGCTAAGTTACTTTATAGTCTTCCACTATCAGTTGGTGAATAGAGAAATTAAATATTCTCAAATAACCCATATTAGCAGGATTTGTTATCAATATGTTATGAAGTTACTATCAAATGACAACTTTATGGCATACATATGTCATATAAAATATTTATATAGCTTTTCTATTTAATTTTTAAAGAAAATATAATATTTTTTTCTTCCTAATTTCATTTATTAAAATAAGTCAAATGATGTTTCGTAATACAAAAGTACATAAGATTATTATTATGAAATGATAAATTGTTAAATAATCATATTTGTCAAGTAATATGTCAACAATTTTTTATTCATTATATTAAATATGAACTAAATATGTTTATGTACATAGTTTTATTCTTATCATATGAGAAAATATATTATATATTTTTATTTTGAAATCAATCAAACGAGCATGAGCCCTTAATGAATCGGACTGGGAATTGTTCAAATTTGGCTTATTTATCAAGCGAGTCCTATTTTACTATTCAGTCTCGGCTCATTTATAAATTAACAAGCCCGAACTGGATTTTTAATGAGCCGAGTCAGGATTTGTTCATGAACGGCTCAATTCATTTGCATCCCTATCATTAATATGATTACTGTATAAAATTGCATTAAATGAGAGTTTGAACCTTCAATAATAGTAATCATTTGACATTTGATGCATGTAATGCACTATATTTCTGTATTACTGGTTTTAATGTGCGTTTCTGGAAACTAGTGTCAGAAAGGCAGATTTAGTTATTTCAGGAATTTGTTGAGAATTTGCGATCATAGAAGAGGTATGGATGCTAAAGGCTGAAGAATAAAGCAGACAAATTGATAAAACTGAAGAATTATTTAAGCAAAAAAATTTGGCTAGAATTTGAATAGTTGGATGATCGAACCATCGATCGAACTTCCTTAATCAGATTATACTCCAAGTTCAACAACTTTTTTTTTGCTCACACTCCAACCCCATCCCTAATCCTAAGCCAACACCCCAAGTGAACACTCAACCTCACACTCCACCTGTTGGATTGGTAATGATGAGTAGGAAGTTGGTGTATATACAAGATTGCACTCATATATTTTGCAGACAATTAGACTAATTTTGAGTTTTTGTTTGTTTTTCATCTTCTTACTCTCATTTCTCTCTAGAAAACTTAATTTTTTTCTTCTTTTTTATTTTTGGTTCTTCGTTGAAGAAGCAACTTTTAGGATTAGGACTAGCTTTTTGGTGGATATTTTCTTCTACAAAGTTGTCATTTTTCATTTTATTTCTTAAGGTTGTAAGTATAATTTTATTGTTTATTAAGTTGTTTTATTTTACTTAGCATAATCATTGCCTTAATTTGTGTAATGTTTACATATCTATACTTTAAATTTTGTATTGTTATGTTTAATTTCAATATGTTTTGCTAGTTTAATTCTTGCATAGGGGTGGAAAATAGGCTAATCGGACCCCCAAATGCCTTAATTAGTGAGAATGATTTCTATAAATCTTAATCCGAAAAACCTACATATTTATCTTTTCACAATAAAATTTTATTAATATAATCTCTTTAAAAACCTATAGTCTTCAGCAAAATTATTAGGAAGTGATATACCAAAATGCAGATGATATAATTTAGTCGGACCAGAATATATGGTTAAATCTGGGCCTACAAAAGTCATATCTAAAATTTTCAGATTTAATTGGCTAATACTATGAGATATTGGGCTCACATTTGTCCACACAATTTTCACACAATGTCATAAGCACAAGATTTGCCTTTTATAGTTTTGCTACATAGATCACAAATTAGAGCTTAAGCTTGTACGAACTCATAATCGCAGTTAATAAATATTCGAACAGTTGGCGTTTAATATCCATACTCATTTATAATCGAAAAAAATTCAGCTTTAAAATGTATATAGAACTTGAAATACTCGTACCTTTTATAACTCCCGTAAAGTATACCTTGACAAACTTTTAGTCCGTACTTTTAAACAATGATAATATGAACTCTGTCTGTTCGACATAAGATTCTTTTATAGTTCTATATTTTACTGTCTTACAATAAATGGGAACACGTGAATTGTAGAAGATAGTTCCGGCAAATGGAAAATACTTGTTTAGCATTCTACAAACGGTTTCGTGAAATTGTGAGGGATACGTATATAAAATTTGAAACTTTTGCGAAACCTCCACAAGCGATCACACCATCGCTTGAGAAATAGTATTTTAAATTATCAGTTATTGTTTTGGATTATGTCATATGAGCATATGCTATATGGATACGTGTATATCTAAGTTTTACGCATGTGAATAATCAAAATAGCTAGTGAAAGGAAAAGAATTTTAACGATCGGCAAATGAATGTATTCATAAAAAGATATATACATTATTTAGAAGAGTATTTTTCATAATGTCTTTGTTACATATTAGTTCACTTGTAAATTTTGTTTCTTTTTGGATGAAAATTGCCTTTTATTTATCTTTAAATGAATCATTGAATTTAAAGAAACTCTAGATATTTACAACTTTGCATGTTAACTAAAAGACAATAATGAAAAGGAAAGTAAAAGGTGTTTTACAAGTTCATCAATTGGCCCCTCATGAGTCTTACCTTTTTGATAATTATCAAATTAATTTGTACATTAAAGTCGCAGTACTTTCACTATATTAATTACTACTGTTTGATATTTAAAATCAAGTTTTATACATTAAACTAATATCTACCATTGGAATCGAGACTAGGTTCTACTCGCACTATCGGAAAAATTGACCGCAACATTATAAAATGATCAAAAAGATACTAAGTTTCTAGGAAAAAGGAATTTTGTTGCTCACAATTATCAACAAAATCATGCTATTCGCTCTTTATCATTAGATAAAACGAGTTAGACTTATGTTAAATTTAGTCTGTTTCATCTAATAAATATAATATCGTATGATAAAAAATCATCCTCTAACCTAGCAGTTAGTCCTAATTCCCCAAATCTTTCGTGAAATAAGAGTGTATTCGTTCTCATTTTCGTTACCAGTCTTATCGCGGATCATCATCACTACTTTTTGGCGTTTTTGTGTTCCAGCCCTTGCAATCAACATTTTGTACCTTTAAAAGTATATTGTACTTCGGTATTTTCGTGCTCTAATCCCTGCGTTGCCACCTGTTTTTCTAAACCATTGTGGAAACCTCATCTTCAAATGTGGGACATATTGTAGCTTACTTAAGACTTAATTAGGAGAAAGTCTGTACTTTTCATTAACCAATAATTGCATAATTTAATTTTTTTTAGGAAATTTTAAAATATAATAATATAATATTTTAATATAAAAAAATATACATTTCATTATTATTTTATAATTAAAAATATAAATTTAATATTTTTGCTATATTAAAATATTATGTCATTATGTTTTAAAATATTTTTAAAAAAATATATACAGTTAAATTGTACAATTATTTATTAACTGAAGAAGTATTTATTTTTGTTAAATTCTACTTGATAAATTAATTTTTGGTCCGATTGATCCCCATAGCTGCAGTTTAAAAGGGTTGCTGTCTTAAACCGTCCTACTAAAAAAAACTAAAGTCTGAATTAAATATATTTTTTCATTTATTTTTTTTGCGGGTATTATTATTTTAATTTGAAACATTTATGGACAGAATTGAATCTGGGTCAAGGGTCAAGTCTGGTGAGCCGTCAACGTGGGGTCTTAATTTACTTTTTTTATTTTATTATTATTTTATTTTACTCGCTTGAAAATGTAGTCCTAGTCAATTAAACCAAGCACACATATTTGTCTTTTTTCTTTTTCCTCTTCTTTTATAGGAGTGAAAACAAGGGAAATTGTCAAAAACACTTCAGAAATTTAATCTTTAATTAATATAGTTTCAAATTTTTAATTTTTATCAATTTAATTCCAAAATTTCATAAGATCATCAAATAGGTCATTTTGGACCATTTTACCCTTACCTTTCACCATACACTATATTTGATTTTTATTTTTTGGTAGAATTTGATGATAAATTAAAGGCAAAATTTTAAATGAAATATAAAAATTATTTAAAATAGGTGGCATGATGATGTAATGAAGGAGTTAACATCAAGATAAATGTAAAATGCTAGTTCAGTTTCAATTTTTTTAAATTGAAATATCAAAAAAAAAAAAGTGACAAAAGATCTAGGCATGCATGATGCAATAAAAATTTTAATTTAGAAAGTTTTTTGGTTTTCTTGATATTAAAATTATTGCTTAATAAATTTATAATTCATATTATATCATGTTTTAATATTATGTACTTAATAGTGAAAAAATTTATAATCGAATTAATATTAATTATTAAAAAATTTTAACTCTTTTAAATGCTTAAAATTTATTTAATAATTTGTACTTTATGATTGATTTTGCCTTTAATTTAGCATCAACTATAAAAAAAAAAATTAGCATAGTAGCAAAATGGTCAAAAACAATTTATTTGATGATAAAGTGGAATTTCTGGAATGAAATTAATAAAAATTGAAACTTTGAAATTACATAGATAAAATATTAAATCTCAGGGGTATTTTTGATAATGTCCCTAGAGATAATGAAAGTTCTTTTTTTTTTTAATAATTTTGTATATTTATTTGTTGAGCTGAAACATCGGTGTTTCTTTGTTCATTTTCGTAACTTGTACTTCCAGATTGGGTTATTTCATACCAAAATCCAAAATATTGGCAAAAGAAAGAAAAGTCCAAAAAAATATGAAAAAAATAAAATAAAATAAATCTTTGGACTTCTGCTTTTGTGACTCCAATATTATAATACTGTTTGGATATTTTTTATGAAGATGTTTTAATTTATTGACACTTCTGCTTAGAGTTTTTTATGAAGATGTTTTAATATTATAATATATCTTTGGACTTCTGCACATGTTTTAATTTATTGACAATAAGATCAAGTGAAATTATGTACAAGTACATCTTAATTAAGCCACAATTTTATCATCATTTTTTATTTTTATTTTTTTTATGTTTGAGCAAAATGACCCATTCTTTCCCGAAACAAAGAAATGGCTTAGCTGTTGACGAGTTTGAAATTGTACCAATCTTTGCGCATGAATTAAAAGTGAAATGCTCTTCGTTTCGCAGAACAAGCGCGGTAACGGGAAATTGTTGATCGTGCAAATGGTAGAGGCTTGATCCCTTAGTCCAAGAGTGCTATAAAATACAAACTAATATCCTCGCCATGATTACACAACGACTTATATTCTCTCTATCAATAGCGAATCCATAATGAATTTATGGGTAGCTAAAAATACTAAAAAATAAATTATATAAAAAATTTAACTCTAAAATCACAAAGAAAAAATTATATTAAAAAATTATGAGATAACTATAATTCCTTTTAGCAAACTAATAGGTCGGTCCTTATCTCTATCTCATTAAATATTCTCCTGTATAAATTTTTCACTTAGGCATGGAGATTCTTCAAGTGGCAACCCCCAGAGCTTGGAGGAACAAAATAGTTGAGCAGAATCGAAAACATGACATTTATAAGTTCGAAAATCAACAGGGTGTTATGCTATTGCTCGGACAAGAGAACTCTACTCCCATCTCCAAGGACAAGAGAACTCTACTCCCATCTCCAAGGACAAGAGAACTCTATCGAATGTTTGACATTACCAAAAATAAAAGGATAAATTACACTTTGACCAGCGAGGTTTGGGAAAATTTTAGAAACCGCTATGAGGTTTTTGAAATTATACTGTACCCCCATAAGGCTTGATGGCTATTGCAGTTTACCCCAACATTTCTAAGGGACAAAGTGAAATTAAAATTATTTACAATAAATAGCAGAAATATTTACTAAAATATCCTTTAAATAGTATCTTTTGTACAGTTTTTTTATATAATTTTTTGTTTCAAAAATTATTATTTACAAACATAATATATTTTTCTTACATTGATGATCTTTTCTTTAATATTAACTAATATCAAGTTCTAAATTAATAAAATTAGAAAATTAATTGAGGGTAATATGGTTCTTATACAATAAAATTTAACTTGAGTTATAAGTGGGGGAAAAATATAATTTCGGAAAGTTAGAATTTACCCAAAATAAAAAGTTTAGGACAACAATAAGTAGCCTCAAAATTTGATCTTGTAATACAATGTCACCATAGAACATGAATATTTGTACTTGATTTCTATGTAATTACATGTGATACATTTCATCTGACAAGTTTTATACCTACGCCGTGTATGGTGCTTTTTTCCCAAATAAGTATAAAACCTATTTTTGCCTCTATCGTGATAAGTTGCAATTTTGTGTACTCATTCACTGCACAAAAAGCAGCTATGGATAAAATATAAAAGCGCTTTTTCATGTCGACGAACATTTGATGTCAGACGAACATACTTTCGCTTGTAGTTTCATATGGCAATAATTTAGGCATTTTGTTCATAAACTTGTAGGTATCCAAATTGGGAATTGAATACTAAGATGTTACAGTTTATGAAATTTTTTTATAAAAATATATTAATTTAAAAAGAACTATTTGCCAAAATGAATCACTTTTAACATCTTGTGGATGGAAAATGTCGACTTTCTTTGAAAGAAAAAAGCACCCTTTGCCAAAGGCATGAAGCTCCAAATAAACAAATATTACTTATTCTCCGTCGCTATTATCTCTTTAGTTCACATTTCACCTCATTAAAACTAGTATCATAAGTCTTATAATAATAATAAATAAATAAAAGAAATCGCTCCCTGCTCAAAAATTCAAGTTTTTTAAAAATATGGCTGAAATTCTAATTCTAACAAATAATTCTTTTTTTTCCCGATAAGTTGAAAATCGTAAGTTGTGTTTGGTCTTAGGGATTAATTCTTGCACGGATTTACAAACAAATAAAAAATAAAGGGTATTTCTATCAATTTAAATTTTTCCATCCATTTATTTTAACTTTTTATTAAAAGTGATCCATTCGATAAATATTTTAAGAAGTGATCCATTTTTGGAAAGTTACCTATTTTGGTAAATTTTCTCTTGGGATTTTGCCAGAGTTTTAGTAAACTTAATTTTGTTTCATCTTCCAAAGTTATAATCGTAACATGTTCTTACAAACTCATTCTGAGCTCCTGCAGTTCAACGCCTTGGCGACTTTAATTATCGGATTGGTATGCACCTTTGAGTTCAGATTTTACACTTCTATTGTTCATTCGATAATTCGATCATTAAATTAGAAAGCGGAAGCCTTTTGTAAGTTTAAATTGAACACAGGTTTGAATTTGTGTTAACTAGCACAAGCAGACCGAGATAGTGCACGTGGTTGTCTGTAGCCTCCGAACTTCTAATATTTCCGTAAAATAGGTCTAAGGCCCCAAAATTTTTCACCA
>MKEJ01092714.1:0-18058 GCA_001753735.1 Embelia ribes
GAAAATCACATATTTTTCCAACATCTTTTAATTGCAGACTTAAACATATCAAAGCTGTGTGTAATTGTTTTTCAAATAGAACCTGAGAAATAAAAAATTGCAGTTTTAGCGAAAGAAGTATACTCTCTTAGCAAGATGGTAAATCATTTGTTAGGGTTAAGTGGTGTACTACATATTGTGCCAGTAAGCGGTACCAAATGTTAATATGCAAGTAAAAAGTTTTCTTTACTGATGAAAGATTTGCTACTATTATTTTCGGTAGGCTTCTACTGTGGAGAGGATAATGAAAAATCTACGACTTGAAATCACCCAATTAAGGAGATCTTTGGAGGAATCTAGGTACCAATCATCAATCTAAGTTAGTATCACATTTTGTATATCATACCGCTAATCATTTACTAGTCAACTAATTCCATCCCAGGTCAGATGTTGAGCGGTTGCAGAGCCTTACCGAAAAACAAGCTCACACGATCTCAGAAAATGGATTGTACATCAAAGAGATGGAAGATAGAGAGGCAATGCTAAGTCAAAATGTAAGTAATAGTCTTAGATCGACCATGTGAACATATTTCATGAGCTTCTTGATGCCCTTTGCAACTTGCGCATTTATATATTTACTTTTTGCTGTGTTTTTTATTTTATTTTATTTCTTTTTATTTTTGTGTGTGTCACCATATATTTTTTCGGTGATTCTTGTTTGCTAGGTCGAGGAACTCCTATTGGAAATTAAAGCAACTGAAGAAGAAGTGGCAAGATGGAGAGAAGCTTGTGAGCTGGAAGTGGAAGCTGGAAAACGTGTTGTTGAAGAGCGTGACAAATTGGTAACTACATTCCTCAGTTTGTGCATGCAATTTTTGTCATCTAAAAGGTTGATGCTAGGTGATTTGGAATGTGTGGACCTTACTTCATTTTCTGAGTATTTATCCTTCAAGATAAAGAGGAATGATTTAAAACTTGACGAGGTTATAGAAAGCAATGACTATCATTAATTGCATATGCTGCAATGTTGTGGTGAACTTAGGTTCCAGTTACATGATTAGACTCGTAATTGAGGGGTTAGGGGATCTGATATTCTTAGATCGGTAGCTAGTTTGTGAGGTTAAATCCATCATGCTCAATAGCATATCTCATTATATAGGTCATATACTTTGGACTTTTTGGTAACTAAAAGACTAGTAGTAATTTTTAGCACTACCTTAGTTGTAAACCCAATTCCTTATTGTAAAACCTACCTTGTAGCTTTACCTAAGAATTTAACGTAATTTTAGCATTAACCTAGTATTTACCTTACATTACTTTCATGAACTTCTTCAGTAATTTAATTATTTTATCTCATTTTTAGTCAATCCAAAGGTAAAAAAGTTGTCTACATGTTTAACATGAGATACTAGACATGCCGAAAAGTTCAGAACTGGTTAAGCTAGTGAAGTTTTGTTCAATATATATCAAGGAAAGCTGAAACTCCAAATTTACTTTGCACTGTTGAAACTTCCTTTCGTGTTCCCTCTAATGTTATGTGCTCTCCGGATGCGGAGATATATTTAATACTTCTAATTGATAATTCAGTGGTGAATATGTTAATTTTTCCCGAAGATATTCATGGTTATTTTCCAATCTCTAGGGTATTTTAGTTGAAAGACAGAAATCTAAAACATCGATACTACATCAGGTTTTGATTTTGAAGCAAGAGCTGGAGAAAACAAAAGCAGCTCTGGAGATCGCAAACGGAAAACTAAAGCTAAAAGAAGACCTCGCAAATGCTGCAATGGCTGCACAAGCAGCTGGTGAGAGGTCTCTCCAATTAGCAGATAGCCGAGTTTCAGTGCTTAAGGCGAGAGTTGAAGAGCTAACCAAACAATTAGAAGAAAACGAAAACAAGGACAAGATTCGTCGCAGAGTGAGAGACATTTGCTGGCCTTTTCGGGCCCTCAAGCTTAATAACAGAAACAGTGGAGCTCAAAATTTCAAAAGGATGTTGCCAGAGATGCAAGCTTTGCTTCATTAGTGTGTAGACTTGGTGTAATGTATATGACTCTTCTTGGTTGATTTGTCCGTTGATTATTGCGATAAAGTTTTTTCTTCTTTTCTTTTACCGACAATGTTGTATTTCTTGCGGAAATGAAGGAAAATAAGTGGTTGAAATTGAATTTGCTCTCCGAAGTGGGCAATGCACCAAACCTGGCTAGTATCATTTTTATAATATCAATACTATTTCCGACATTACTAAAAATGATTTTTAAAATATATATCCATCTCTTTAAGTGCATATATTTTCTTACCACGTTACTTTTTTTTTTTATTGACTAGTATTTTTTTCTCCTAAATTTCATAAAAAAAAAAAAGAAGAAAAAAAAGAGTCGGTTTTAGTGAGAGAATAAAGATGGATGGGAAGCGGGAGAACAAGGTCGGGAAGAAGGTGATGTCCCCATGTGACGTGGAAGCTCTGAAGAAGTGCTTAGAGGAGAATAAAGGAAACAATTATGTCAAGTGCCAATCCCAAATCGAAGCTTTCAAATCCTCTTGTTCTTTGAACAAACCCTCACCCAATTCGACTTCTCCATAAGCCCTTAAGCAAAAGTGCTTCTTGAGGAAAATGAAACAGGGTTCTGAATGAATTACAGAGTTTCTTTATTCGCGTTCTAATTTTTGGGAATGATTAATATGCTTTGAATTTCTTTTGTGCTACTTTATTATTATTGTTGTTATTATTATTTTTTTCTTTGTTCTGCTCAAAAACCCTAAAAGCTGTCGAGGCAATTGCCTGGGTTATCCATTTTGCATTGTCCAGTGAATTTAGTTCGTTTCATCATGCAAAGGCATTTCCACCAGTATCCCTATTTTCGACCCCTAAATGTTAATTCCTGTGCCTCAGAGTCTAAATTGTAGACTGGCACAGAGAGAATGGAAAATCGATCGCCTAAACCTTAAAAGAGAATTGGTGATGAATAGTAGTTCCTTAGTTCAAGAGAATCACTGTAGTAAATCCCCTATTTTTTAGCAGATTAAACGGTAGTCCCTTAGCTATATTCCTCTCCCCTTGAACCAGGGGACTACTATTTAATAATCTAGGGCTGAAGTTCCTTGTGTTAAGTGGCACTTCTCACTTCTGATATGATGATGAAGCATTTGTCACTGTATGAGACTAAATTTGAATGCTCAATCTTGATGAACTTCCCACGTATTCAGCTGTCTAAAATTAATATAGTACAAGTATAAAGAAAAGCAAATGACGTGAATATAGGAGTGTGTAGTTCACATTTCAGTCGAATAGAGAATCTCAGATAGGTGATTCTAATGGCTCTTTTTTGAATTCTTCATATGAAACTTAAGCCCTATAATAATTTTTTATTGTCGAAACTTATGAAATGGTATCTTAGTAAGTAATGGAGTGCCTGGTTCAGACATGACAGCCTTGGCTATGGCTATGGCTATGGCTATGGTTATGACATTGCCCAAGAGGGTCGTGGCCTCCTCTAGCACCCCTGTCCTCCACCCATGTTTGGTTGACAAGACGAGATCTCGTTTTGACAAATGTCCGAAAGTTCAAGTGTAATATTTCATCTGCTACTGATTGCCTGATTTCTGGGCATAGATGTGAGGCCACTCTTCATTTGTTGCGTGATTGTTTGGCTGCACGGATCATTTGGAAGCAATCAATTAAGCCCCAATATCATTAAATGTTCTTATCTATTTGCATGATGGCTTGGATTGACACGGCTAGAGTGAAGCGAGCTTGGTTTCAACCGCTAGTAAAGTGGCATGATGTTACATGCTTGCATTGCTACGCATTGAGAGGAATAAAAAGGTACATAAGCCTAATTTAAATTTGCCCCTTGACCCAGTGCGGCACTTTATGAAATTTTATTTTTATTTTTTTGCTTTTATTTTTATTTTTTTGCTTTTATTTTTTATTTTTTTGGTTATATTGTGAGTGTCGATACATATGTGTGAATGAAAATGATTAACAGAGATTAGAGCCTCCTCCTAGAGGTCCTATAAATTCAACATACACACGAGTATAATGTTGGAGCCGCCTACCAATATTATCGCGTTGTTAGTTTCGAATGGTCCGCCATAACAGCAGCCACTTTAGTGTTTTCGGTTGTTTCTTTTTCCCTCTTGGGCGTGTTTTCTGCTTCCCTTGTTCACCCCCAAGAAGAAGCAAATTGGGCCGGAGTAATGAGGAGCTTGTCTGTGTAATCAATAAAAAGGTTTTTTCTTTGTTTTTCCTTCTGATTTTGTAATAATTATATTTCCTTCATCCACAAATAATATCACACACTTCACATTTTAAGTATGTTCGAAAAATTATTCATACTTTTCATTTTAGGCGAAGCATTTAACAATGCCAGCAGCCTGGTGAAGTGTGGTTGTCCGGGTAATTCTGACACCTATTTGTATCTATTTAGCGCTCAGTCCGCTACTTTCTTTAATCTCACTCGGTGTTCTTATTCTATTTGATTTCAATAGTTTGACACTTCCAGAAAAATTGTTGGTGCTCCTGGTCTTGGTAATCTCATTGAAAGATCATCGCCCATCCAAGAAGATGGATGGGCATTCAAAATAGTCAAGATGTAAAATGAAAGCTAGAGGAGGTGAAGATTCATTTCATTAGTAGTTAAGGTTGGCCTTTTTTTCTCTTTTTTTTTTTACCATCCGGATGTCGAATTCCAGTTGTCCTTGCGTCTTTCTTTCTCGTACAAAACTTGCTTCACTGTTAGGTTTCTCGGACGTGGAAATGGCTTGATATTCATATAGCTTCTGATTATCATAGTTGCCATATTAGTAATGTTTAAAGCCTTAATTTAAATTTTTACAAGTTAGAGTCATGAATGCTTCCATTGTAACTTGTGAGTCAGGGGTTCGTTCTCTTGAAAATTTATCTGGAAATATGGATAAGATTGCATATATAAGAACCTCTCAGACCCTGCAAATGCGAGAGTTCTGTGTAGACCATTCACGTATATATTAGGTTTCCCCTACATTCAACCGCTTTGTCTATCAAAAAATGATATGGCTTCATCCAAAGCCAATTATCTCTGCTAAATGTTCAATCATTATGTAATTTAGTGAATCATTGTCTTAAAATTACTTTGGATGTCAATAATTCAAATATTGATAAAACTATCATTTACAGACAATTTGTTTAATAATCAACGAACTTGGATGGAAGGCGGGCATCATTACAAAAATAATTAGCTATTGTCTCTATGTAGTTGGATCCGGGGAAAAAGTCCAGGATTTCCATTCAAAGCTGGGACAAATTAAAATAAAATTGAACAAAAGTCGATTTTTTGTAAGAACAAGTATATATATAAAGAAAACAAAAATACAGATGAACTTCCTTTATATTTCTGGACTTAACTTGATTATTCCAACGAATTGTAATTCTTCAAAATTTTCATACTTTAGTAGAGAACATTATCTTTACAATGGTTGTAGCCCCCAGAAAAACTAAAGCTATTAATAAAAGTTTATAAAGTAGTAATGAGAATGTTTTTCTTTTTGTTACAACCAGTTCTGAAAAAGTCACTTGGCCCCTTCAAATCTTAAAGCCTACATTTCAAGTGTGTCTAACATAATATTTTCACGCTGACCTCTGATTGCCAAATGCACAAATTTTGAATTTCTTTTGTATAAAAACCAGCTAATCAGGTTAGCCTTTCTTTTATCAAAAGAAGCAAAAACAGAGAGTTAAAAAGTACAAGGGTATTTTATAATTTCAAAAAAATATTGTAACTAGTCCTTGGTCAAATCAATATCAATTTGATCCGAAGGTTAGGATACAAAGACCGGCTTTAAGTCAGATTTGTTGTATCTAATTGAAACTGATCCGAGTTTCATCGGAGGCCCCCTTATTCGTAAACTAGATTACGTAGTACATCCAAAGTCTAAATCGGTTATAAACAAGATGATGAATATTTTGTACTTACGGCACACCATTTTCTTAAATATAACCTCGTAGTTCACTACTATTAGCATGTTCTTAACTATTTTTTATATAAATTAATTGTCAAAATTATTGATACTGAACATAGGTACTCTGATGGAAAAAAATTATTTCTAACAGTAGATGTAGAATTGTATAAACTTAAAATTGAATACTTAAATCGAAGACTGCATGCCGAAACAGGCGAGTGTTTCTTACTTTGCTGATCTGGCAAGGTAAGTGACGATAGTTCTTACACGGGAGGTTGCGGCCTCCACGCATTTTTTGTGTCCCTGTCCATAAGAAAAATTCCCTTGCTAGCAAATTCACTTCTAATCTCATCACTTCTCTTGAAATCTTTGACTTCCCTTGCCCGTGCTCGTTCTGCAATTGCACGCGATACATCTTCTTCAGTTAAACCTGCTCTTATTAGCGCTTTTTCTTTCAACTGCTGCAGCACCTGGAAAACAAAAAGAAGTGAAATCACAACAAAGGCAATGTTCGTGTGAATGCTAATACCCGAGATAACGTTCAAATTTATGCGTTCGTCATCAACTGAAATACTCGCTCAATTCTTGAGGATGTTACCATTTTACTTTTCCTTCTGTTAGAATAGATATCGGACTAAGATTAGATTTAGTTTCTACAATAATTTATTTCCTATTATTTTGGTTTACTAGTTAGATTATATTCTTGTTCATCGAGTCTTGTATATGGATGCGTATGTATTGGGAACATCAATAAAAATTCTTATCTCCTTATATTATTCACATCAAAGCCTTTAATTATTGGTGCCTCACCGACCACTTGCTTCTTGTGCCTGTGGGCAGTGGCATGTTTTGCTGCTGCTTGGGCCTTTGTTCTAGCGATATTGGAACCTTCATTATTCCATCCCTGCAAAATCTTAATGCCATGTCTTTTCGACCTAATATTTTTCTTCTACGCAAATCCTTTATCTTGCTACTATAAAATTTTCTTAGTGCTGTTGAAAATTCTCTTTTCTATCACTACTATCCAATTGTTGCTATTCTTACCTTCAATATTTAAATTGATATTGCTACTCTTTTACCCACCTCAAGGAAGGTAACTTTTATCCAAGTCATGTTGTTATAGATTTTTGAACTTTCTACATTGAGTTGTGTTGTTATCAGCTTTTGATGAACTATGTTAATATTAGATTCTAAAGTTCTCCCCATCTTGAAGAGGGGTTCCCATTTATTGAAGACTGTAAGATTAAAGAATGAAGATTTTAATTTACAGTATATACATTCTAGTTATGCTAAATGTTCGTCTCGGGTGAGACAGTTAAAATAGATATGAGATTATTAAGGTTAGATTTAGCTTCCACATTGATTTGTTTCCTTTTATTTTGGTTCGCTAGCAATACATTATTCTTGTTCATCAAGTATTGTTATTTCCTTGTTTATTAGGATTAAGACTGCATATGCATATGAGCAAGCTCCATATATTTGGAACATCAAATGATCAAAATTATTTTTATCCTCTTTCTATTAGTTAGCACCTTATAAGGTTTCATATTGAGTATCTAACCATAAATGTGCATCATTTCCATGGGAGTGATAACATCATGTAATTACAAAATACCAATAAAATTGGTGCATTTGGACAAAAGTGAAACAATTACATAGTGTGAAATTGGTGACTAACAGGGCTACTAAAAGTATCTTAACAACATTACATTTTTTAGAAGGAAAATAATTCGCATACAATCATTTATATTAGCTGTACTAACATCTGTGTTAGATCATGTGAAGTTCTATTTCCAAAGAACAGATCAATGCATGGGACTTGATCATTTAGAAGTTTTAACTTGCAGTTTCTATAAATGATTTTATGTACTCATGCCATCATTCTTTTATCTCTAAAAAAAATGTCATCACTCGTTTCAATATATGTGACTCCCAAATAAGTGTTGCTTAAAAAGTGAAAAAGAAAGTTAACCCAAATCAACCATGAGCACCATAAATAACTGAATTATGAAAGAAAGTAAAAACACCTCAAAATTAAACAAAAGTAAAAGAAGCCCGAGAGTTGTATTACCTCTGCATAAGTCAATGAGGACAGCAATCCGAGTACGCTCAATACTTTCTTCACTTCTTTCTCTAATTCAGTGAGTGACTCCATCATTGGCAAATGTTTATCATTTTGTTGATTCTTCTGAAAAGGCATCAAAGCAAACAAAACCTTGAAAGATATGGATAATACGATGTGAGATTAATTTCCTTACACCGGCAATGCAAGGATATTGGTCTCCCACCGAGCTTGTATGCATAACATATGTACATCAGATATATGTCCCACAAGTATATTGCCCATGCACCATGCATCCAAGTCCGGTGATATACCAAAATCTAAGCAGTGCAAGGAAACTTCCTCCCATAATATACACATACAAAAGGGGGAAATAAATGGAATTTTGTTATCCAATTCCTTACTCAAATTCATGGCTGGGTAAAGTACAAAACCTTTGAAAACATGGTCGTTTGATGTCATGTCATTTCAACGCATTTTGGCAAAGTTTCTCTTTTTAAAATGACGAAAGAATTATCAAATCCCTAACCAAAATGCAGCTCCAAAGAAAGTGAGATATAATTAACAACCGATTTTGAGAAACCGTACCTCAAGCACGCCCACATAAGTATTCATTAGTCTAAAGGAGTCTTTAAGTGCAGCATTCAATATATGAGGAGTGTGCAAATCATCAGAGAGTTTGGTCTCAAAATCACGGTGTAGTTTACTAATGCATTTCTTAGCATCAGTGGTAATTTGAGCTGTTCTGCCATTTGATTCGGGTCCTTGTTGGTTCGCTCGTCGAAAGAGCGATGACACATCTTCACAATTTTGCAACGCCTACCAGACAAAAACATATTTATTATATTAACCAACATTGGCACATGCATAAATAGCACGGATCGGTCCATAGATTATAGAACAAACTACAATATGTCCCCATTCATTTTCACATCACGTATTCATGTACATTCTTGGTAGTCTAGACACCATATCACTATATGCCCCATATCAAACATTTATGTACATCCTCGCAACGTCTATATTAGGAATCAGAGAAATGAAATATCTGTATTACTTATAATATCTGGAATTCATAAGACGAAGGCACTGGACATGATAATACATGGTCACATGACTATTTGTGCGTTTATATGATGCGCTCTCAGGCACAAAATTTTGGACAGGTAATTCCATGCTTAATAAATACTTGTAATTGTATTTTGTCTACACACATGTACCCAGGCATGCTAGAGTAGAGTACGTTGTACTGCTAGTCTCCACGTCTAGTTGATATGACTACGCTATTCTAATGTAACTCGATAGATTGGTACACAGGCATCAATTCCTGAGTCCGAATTATTATCATGGAGCTTCCTTCTTCCATACCCGACATCAGGGGTTCACTGAAAGGACGGGAAGGAGAGGAACCCATAATAAATCACGGGCCAGACCAATATTTCATCGATGTGGGACAATAACAAACTCTAAGACTCCCCTCTCACTTGTGAAGGAACTGTCCCATCAAGTGAATATAATAAACGGCTGTGGAAACTGACCAATCACGGGGATTAACCCAAGATCAATAGTTCAATCTGATACCATACCACAGCTCATCACTTCCAACCAAAAGGACCAATGAGAGGTAGGAGAGGAGTCCATCATAAATCATGGGCTAGACCCATGGTTAGCGCCCAAGTTTAGGGCTTCTCTTTCTTCATAAGCCAAGTACATGTATTTCTTTGGATATTTAATATACAAACAAATGCTGCAAGAGATTAAAAGAATGCGCATGTGGTATAAGCTTACAAACAACTCTTATCATAGTCATGATAAAGAAGAAATAAAATACTCAGACCTGAAAAAATCAAGACACGTGTCATTACCAGTAGCGGGTCACATGAATCACAAGTTCGGCGACTCGTATCATATCAATGGAAGTGGATTAGCTTTAAAGATGATAAGAGCTCATACAATTCATTTCTTTGAAGAGATGTTGTTCATGCTATGGTTAGACCGGTTTTACATTAGTAAGAGGCTGATTTTGTGCCAAGACTTTGTTAGTTCCTTATTTTTGTGAACTTGCTTAACAGTGATTATAGATGAGCTCTTGATGCATTAAGATTTACTTTCTGGATATCATGGTAATTGATAATCTTACATTGAGGGCATTCCAACCAGTGTATCTATACTCAACCCCTAAATTTATCCCTCTATCCTATAGTAGATAACAAATTTAGATTTTATTTCCATCAGATTATCTATCCTAAATGCAAAATATTTAAAATAACATTATACCCACATTTATTCATGAACTAATCCATTCTTTTCATTCTCTCTGCCCTCAACCTACCCAAACCAGCCCCAGTACATCGCGGCTCTCTCTCTTCTACATAGCAGAGCCACCCTTCTCATTCTATCCTCAGGCCTCAATTCAATTCAAACCATTTTATCAACAATCAAATTCATAATAAATATGATAATCAGATCAAAAATTGTACAATTTTTTAGATTTTGTTGCATATTTTGCATCTTTTCTTCCTCTTACTCCACCAGTGGCAATGTTGGCGAGACGATGTTGTTTTCATTGTGAGAATAAGGGTACATAGATGACAGATCAGGGAACTGATTAAACAGCAAAAATTGTTATTTTAAATTTATATTATTATTTTAATGATTATTTTTAGGATTGAGGGTAAATAGTGCTCCACTTGAATAAGGGGAGCTTTGTAGCTGAGTTCCCTAGGTTAGAAGAAGTGAATAGTGAGTCACTGATGAGAACCTTACTTTCTCCAAATATCTAAATTTTAGGAATAGAAAACAGTGTTAGAGTCACTGATGGGAACCTTATACTAGTCCTAAGATTCACATTTCAGGTTCTTCGGTGTCCAGGTTGTCACAGAAACTCTAATCAAATACACATTATTTAGAAGAACATCATAGAGATGAGAGAAAATTAATATTTGAATACTGCTTTCACCTCATGGAATTGCCTACTGACAGTAGCTGGTAGGGAATCAATAGGAGGTCTATGGTTTCCGGTACTGTTTATGGATGGAGGCATTCAGAGCGAGGAAGGAGAGAAGGGGTGATGGGGACAAGGCAAAGTTTTTTCAGAGGGTACAGAGAAGGAACTCAGTTTTTTCTATTTTATTTTCTCAACCAGCTAATCGAGAGTTAAATCATTGCATAAACTGACAGGATGAAGCGCAGATTTTGAAAACCTCAGGGGGTGAGCTGAAACTGTCGGTAACCTCATGGGGGCAATGTGTGATTTACGTTAGATTATAATCAATCAATCAAATGCTCAAAATCTTGATACTTCCCCTCAAGTTTCATCCAAATGCTACTTAACGTCCTTACATTCTGTTTGGTGAAAGGAATTCTTGTGTGTAAGATGTAGCAGAAAAGAAAATCTAATCACAAAAAGTCAATGGAGTCGAGATCAATATTTATTTTTTCCAGTCATATTCTCCCACGAAGAATCATTTCACCAAACGGAGCCTTAATGTTGTCAGAGTCAAAAATATAGTCAGCATATGCATCAGCTTTAAGGAAAACATGAGTGTACAAATGAGCAATCGCACGAATCTACCCGGGTCAAATGCAACAATACATCAAAGCCATGGGCAAGAGTTGGACTCTTGATCATTTTCCAGGCAGAAATATCTTTGAATCGTGTAGTCAATTTTAAGTATTTGAAGACACTTTTAACGAACACAGAATTCCTTCGCCTTACTCTGAATAAGGTGCATCTAGATCGTACCTGATATATATAGAAAACAGAGTCTGAAGCTATATCCAGCAGTTCAAGTGAATAATTAACCGGAGATCTATAATGCGTACTCATCAAGAAATGCCTCAATGCCAGGGGATGGTATAATTTTGTAACCTGTAGCAGAAATAGGAAACAAAGGTACATAAGATGGCGGACATGAAGATAAAAAAAACCAGGATGTTATCAGGAAAAAATGACAATAATAAAAGTAAATGCAATTAAGGAATAAATCATCACAGAGAAGCCACGGCACTAGGGGAAAAAAAAACCGCGATCAACTTCATTTCACCTCACGAATCGTGAAAAAGTTTCCAAGTGACTTTGACATCTTCTCGTCATTTGCAGTGACAAACCCATTATGCAGCCAGTAACCCACATTGGTCTCTGGGCATGCAGCACAACTTTGTGCAAGCTCGTTCTCGTGATGTGGGAAGATCAAATCCATTCCACCACCATGAATATCGAATGAATAACCTAAATAATGAGTACTCATTGCACTGCACTCTATGTGCCATCCCGGTCTTCCACTGCCCCAAGGACTATCCCAATGTGGCTCGCCAGGTTTTGCAGCCTAACAGAAGTGAAAATTTGAAAACTAAATATGAGAGACAGAGTTAAATCAAGAAATCACAAGAATAAGAAAAAACATGGCCAGTGAGAAGAAAATTAAACCTTCCACAAAGCAAAATCAGCAGGATTTCTCTTTCTTGAATCAACCGCCACCCGTTCACCAGCTCTGTTATCCTCTAGCTTCCGACCAGATAACTCACCATAATTTGGGGATTTTTCGACTGAAAAGTACACATCACCGTCCACTTCGTAGGCACAACCATTATTTATAATCTACAGGTCATCAAAAGTCCATTCAGAAAAAAATATAAGTGAACAAGGAAACCATTTGGGCATGTAACTAACAGGCAACAGCCAACATATCAACTTGAGTGCCAAAACATACAATCAATAAAAAGGAGAACTATGATCTAATCAAAAGGAATTGGAAATTTCACCTTATCTACAATTTCAACAATTCATGGGTTTCAATAATACTAAAGGCTTCTTACAATTGGAAATTTAATCTTGTTTCTTCGAGCTTCGTTATTTTTAGCCATGTGGAACAGCAACATACAATGGCAGCAGTTAACGCTCAAGTTTTTAAATAATTGTAACATCTCTTCTTCCCTCTAAAATTAATCATCCTTTTGCCAAGCGGAGCATACAACAGCTGGTGCTGGACAATAGCCCCTTCACACAGAGGTATAACCCCATTGGAAACCTAAACTAATTCAGGCAATGATTAGTAAATATGAGACGGACTAAAGTGCCCCCAATAAAATCAACTAATTCTTATTCTCCTTCCTGAAAATAATTAATACACCAAATCTCTATCTTATTTAATGTAAGGGCAGTTAGGTAGTTTGCCAATTTTCTACATTGAAATTGCGAAGGGACACTTATCTAGGAATTTTTCATTTTGCTAGAAGGATACTTAAAAAAGAATGGAGGGAGTACATTAGACTGACTTTCTCTTACAAAACCAGATGATCTACGATGTCTCTTTACATGATATCAAGAGTAAGCCCCAGGTAGAGATAGTTCGCTAAATTTGTGTCATTTACACAAATTGTTCATTAAATGATTGCCAAAATAGCCCTCCGGCCGAGATGAAGAAAACCCCATAGGCAAAAAAGTGTATCTGAAAGCATATTTGTTAAAAATTCCCAATCAACCAATGGCATCATAGTTACCATAAAAAATTTGCCTAGAGCAACTGCTTGCTACTTACGGGCCCCACAATCTTTATACACCAGGACACATGGTCACATCAACAACTTCCTGAAATAAGTATGTGATCAAGCATCTGTTCATCATGGGGCGAGAGTCGCAAGACAACATGAAGGCTTAGGTATGACTGGGACATTGATTTGTGTACGTCCATGTATAAGCATCAGAGAGAACATGAGAGAATATTAACATTTTCCTAAGAACTAAAAATGTGTCGACGCCATGATGGAAAGAGAAGCACCTGAGCTATCATGTCCTTGATATCATCCATGTGTTCAGAAACACGTGGCTGATGCGTAGGAGGAAGGCACTGAAGATCACCCATGTCAGCAAGAAATTCTTCGCAAAACCGGTTACTCAAAGCTAATGGATTCTCCCCAAGCTCATTTGCTCTCTTAATTATCTGTCGAAGCAAAGCTAATGACCACAACATAAACATCGCACAGGAACATTATATAAAAGAAACCAATCATAGTTATTAAAATGGGAACTTAATATGCCTTCATAAAGTGTTATGATTGAAGTTGACTGATAGTGATTAAGAGGTGAGAGAAACTGGAGTTTGTTAACCATGGTCAACATTCAATCACAGGTCACCATGTAGCTTTACAGGGGATCAGAACAATTTCAGCTTCCTCATCGGCATGCTTAAAAGGGTGATATTGCGAACAAAATTTGGCACATGAAGGCCATAACAACAACTATATGGCTTAATACTGCATCACTGTCACATAAAAATATTCTTCGAATGTAACTTACAACATTAGAGACAGTTCACGTGACACAATTCAACTGGAAAAAAGTTTGAATGCCAATAAATTCTATGTCCAATGTTCCAAGAGCATACATTTCACAAAAGCAAACTGAGCACAGATGGTTTCCCAACAGAGAGAGAAAGGAAGGATGAGAACTGGAAATAGAATCTTTAACCAAAGGCAGGACAAAAAAGAAAAAAAGGAAGAAACCAAGCTATTGAGGTCAATACAAAGTTCAGGATAAGTATTAATAGTCATTAGCCCTGCAACATGAACAAAGATTTTAAGGTCATAGATTCCAAACATATAAAAAATTGGATGGCATATTGTGACAAAAGATCTACTTATACTCTGATATTAGAGCATTACAATTTACGCAAGGGGAAAAAAAGGCATAGCTTACTTACAAATGACAGCACTTTCATAAGCATTGACACATCCTGATAGGGAAGTATTAAGTTTATAATTATCCGCCATCCATTAAATATGGATCTAACTAGTGATTTATAATGGGTTCCCTCCTTCCCCTAATGGGTCTTTTAGTGAAAGTGTGAGTCAAGGTATCAAAGCGGGTTATCGATGTTGGGTAATACCAACCAGATGGGCCGTTCTCCATCAAGTGAACCTCGTTTGCTATATCCACTAGTGAGCCAATTCCTCCCACAAGTGACGGGGAATGTTAATATAATACTAAAATTGCCCCATACCAATAAAATATGGATCTAGCATGTGATATATAAATACATATATATATATATGGATAACCCAGTACACAAAACTCCCGCATTGCAGGGTCTGGGAAGGTATAATGTACGCAAACCTTACCCCTGTTTCCAGAGAGGTTATTTCCAATGTACGAACCCGTAACCCTCAAATCACAATGGCGGCATGCATGGCCCTACCCTATAGAAATATTTTAGTTAAGGCTTTGATGCTCATTCCTTGACATGTAAACACCAAATTACAAAAAACTAAAACCCATTTATGAATAAGCCTAGAAATCATGTTTGCATAAACAAGCTTATAAAGACCGCATTGACCATTGGCCCAAATTGCTAATTCACACTAAATTAAAAAAAGGGAGACTTGAAGTCCATATTACAATCTCATCCCCCACGAATAGAAGATACTAATTATCTACTGATATGACTAAATAACAAACACTGGAATTGCTACACCAAATACCCAATGAAACTATTAGAGGCCGTGACTTCAATGTAATTAAAACCTCTCCAGGCACTCGCCTAGGCTCTCGGGCGAGGTGTGGCAAGACCAAGATGTCTCATGTTGTTCTAGGTGAGTGACATCACTAACGCGCGCATATTCGAGTGCCTTAAGCTAAGTCACTAGCGCCTAAGGCGCGAAGACGAGCGCCTCACTCACATCGTACTTTCTTTCTATTTTTTTGTTTTATCTTTCTATATATGTTATTGTTATGATACATCATATTATAATCATCACTCACTATTACTTATCAAGGAAATGATCACTAGTATAAACTATATAAATAAGCTACATATAGCATCCCAAGAAGCTTATGCCAATTTCCCTCTCTTATAACAAAAACCTATACTTCCAAATTTTAAGAGGTTATACAATTTGCTATAAAAATAATTAGCACTTTACTTTAATCGGGCGAACACCTTAGCTGGTGTATAGCACCTCAGGCAATGGGGGGTCATGGCACCTTAAGGACGCTTAGAGATTTTAACAACACTGCTTCAAGTAAAGAGCAATGTAACATATCTGCATCATCTTGATGATAGTATTGTCAAAGGCGTTCCGGGCGCTCAACAAGGCGCCACGGGGTGAGGCAAGGCCTGGGTGTCCTAAGAACCTCTAGGCGAGGCGCCATTAAAAAGACGTTGCCTAGGCGCTCACATAGGGCTAGGCACCAGTACTTTAGGCACTCGCCTTTTCAAACTAAGCCACTAGGCGTCAAATTTTTTAGAAAAACATGACACATTTGAAATATTTTATGAAAAATAAAAAAGCTATAATTTTATCAATAAATAAAGATGAGAGGAAAAAATAGAGATGCAATATTCATTTGATAACAAATATCAATGTATTCTACCATCAAAAGGAGGTACCACATGCTATGATTTTTAGCCCCTCACTTCACTAAGGCAATGAAGGATCCTGGTGCCTTAAGCCTTTAACAACACTGCTTGATGAATGCAGTTATTTTAGTGTATTTTTTTAATTCAAGAAAACAGCTAGATTCCTTCATTACTTTAACTGTTAGGATTACATCATACAATGCCCGGAACTTTCTGAGTAATCTTTACCCCATACGGGTCATGCCATAATACATTTATTTTAGCATTTAATTTTATTAGTCATTCAATATTTAATTCATTTTAATCTTTCAAAAATATTTTATTTAGTTGTATGAGTAAGATTATTTAAAAAGTATTTTATTATGCTAGTTGAGTCATGGGGCCAGGTTGACACTAGTGAGCTCGAGCCTTAAGAGTTAGGTATTCTATTTATTAGTTGTAATCCTTATTCAAAGATTTACAGAGAGAATAGTTGGGACCCTAAAGCTTGTTCTTGTAGCATGAGCAAGATAATGTGATTGTTCGTGCACTGTGATCACGACATCAAGTCATTGATCCCTAATTAAAGATGTTTAATTCACCATTGAAGAATTGTTCTCTCACTGAGATTCAATGTATCATACAAAATTGCCAGTTTTAAAAATGGAGATAGTAGGGTACGGGAAGCGGGGAATGGGAGATGTAGCTTCCAAATACCAGGGAAACCCGAAGCGGCAATATTATAACTAATTGAATTAATTACAAGAAACTCTATCTAAAAATTAGCAAACTACATAAAGAAAATAAGTAATCACAAAAGATTATAAATTTCAAACTAAAATACATTAAGTGATATTATAAACTATATTAGCATTATAGAAAACATGATTATTTTTATACTTTTGTGAGTTTCAAAGTATTTACCAAACTTTCGGAAGCCGATTTTCAGTACTAGTTTTGGAAGCTTAAAATTTCCATATTGGAAAAGTTTCCACGTCCAGTAGAGATCCCGAGTAACTATGGTTCCATCCATAATTATCCGGAAGCTGGGCTAGATTAGGAAAACTCGTTTACCCAAAAATTGTTTATGATATGGAAACTCTTTGCTTCCGAAACTTGTCTCTAGTACTAGCTTCCGAGAAACTTCCTTAATACCATGAAACTCACAAAAAATGAAAAACTAAACACATTTAATACTAGCTTCCATGTCCAACAAAGAATTTTATTACTATTTCTAATTATCAAGTACAGTAATATATTATTTATTCTATTGTTTATAATATCAATCGCTGCTCGTTCCTCCTGTATTTTTAAGGCTGTGTTTCACACTTTCGATGTAGTTTCGCTTTCTTCCATCACGCCTGTGTATAGGAACTATTTTCTTACAAAATACACTGCATTAATTCAGCTAATCCCTGAGCTCGAGACTAATTCAACACCTAATTCACACAATCTCTAACAGCTAGGCATATTTGAATTGTTATCTAAATCACAGCAGCTCAAACAACAACAACAATTAACATAAGAAGAAAACAAACAAATTAAGAGAGGGAGAAATAGGACCGAAGCGAGAAGAGGAATCGGCGTAGGAATCGGCGCCGGTGATGCAGAGGCTGCGGTGGCAGTTCTGGCATACCCACCGTGGCCGGGACGGGTCCGCCTCTAGGGTCCTACCCTTATCCGCCATAAGATTTCTTCAACCAGCGATGAAGTTCAATACATATACGTATATATATATATA
>MKEJ01092724.1:0-15581 GCA_001753735.1 Embelia ribes
TTTTTTTTTTTTTTTTTGCTCAATCATAAGTTCATAATGGTAAAAAGATGGAACATATTTTTCTGTTTTTGTTTTTCAGAGTATACCGGTACATATATTAAGTGTACCGTTATATTGGTGTACCGGTACTCTAATTACATATACCATTATACTGTATACCAATATTCACTTCAGTGTACCGGTACACCATATTAAATTTGTACTTATTTTCCCTTTACAATTTTTGAATGTTTTATTATCATCTCTTTTTCCCCACCGATCTATCTCTCTATCTCCCCCGCGATCTCTCTCTCTATCTCTCTTTCTCCAACCTTTCTCTCTTCTACTTCCTCATCCCTCTCCATCACAAACCCTAACCTACATTCTTCTCAAAATGGTTCGAACAAAAAATCCATCATATCAACCATCAGATTGCCCCAATAAGATTAAAATAGAAGAAGCTCTTGCTGGCAAAACTCCCGCCACAACTTCAATATGAAGGGGGACAAGATGTAAAACTGTAGCATATAGGGGTAGTGGAACGAGTAAACAGAGAAGCTGAAAAAAGGTTCATGAAAGCTCGAATCTCCTTCAAACACCGAACCCGAATCCAATCCAACTCGACCGAGTAAGTTGGATTCTTTGAACTTCCTGTCTCTAGATCATCAAAATGCATACACAGTATGCTTTGCAAAACACGTTCCTATTCCTAAAGAAGCTGTAGACCTCAATTTTTTAAACGAACACGATGACATGCTAGGTTTAATGACCTTATTCAAATTTCAAGGTTGGGAATTTTTGCTAGGTCTAAAAGAATATCATCATCCCGATCTTATGTGTATCTTCTATGCAAACTTCAAGGTCACCCGCGATGGCAACACAAATATCACAGGTTTTATGTCAAAAGTTAGAGGGGTTAAACTTGTGTACACTATCCAAAATCTTATTGAATTGCTATATCTATATTATAATAGATGTATTTTATTCACCTTGGAAATCGAAATTCCTAAGCAATTAGGAATAACTTTTGATACGGTTTTGCAAACTCTTTACAAACGGGGAGTCAAATGTCATTTGAACAAAACTTTGGCATTAAGTGGCCAACTCAAATTTTTGGAGCGTATGACTCAAATTTACATTATTAAGTTGATTAGGCCACAACTTAGCAGACGTCAAAGCGTATCGCATCTTACGATCTTTCTAATTTACACAATAAAGCACAAAATTTTGATTAATATGCTAAGGATGATACTAGAGCACATGGAAAGTTGCCTTTCTATGGGCAAAATGCCTTACAGAATGGTTTTAACTATTCTTTTTAAATCCATTCACATAGACAAAGAAAAGATGGGAAAGGATAAAAATACATTGATTGATCTCAAGACGTTTAACCAAGCCAATATCTAATTTGATCAAGTTTTAAAAATTTGGCGTTGGAATGACATTCAAGTCTCGAGACCAAATATCGATCTTTTTAGCGATGATCCAAGCATCTTTGAACCCCTCTATGGCAATACCGCACCTCATTTTTCTCATCCTTCTTCCTCAACCTCCATTTCCAAATCAAAATCTAAGAAAGTGACTCTCTCTACTCTCCTCGACTTCATTAATTCCTCCACTTCTAAAATTTTCAAACCTCTATCTCGCATAACAAAGAAAATTGAAAACGTTGATAAGAAAATCAATTATGTCTATCAACTTACTCCTCTCGACATTTGATCTGAGATAAATATTTTTGATCTTGAGGATAACAGTGAGTGGAGCGATGATGACATTCACCTCCCAGATGAAATCGGTGAAGAAGACGCTGAAGAAAGTGGTGACAATGAAAGTGGGTCTCATAATGAAGAAAGTGGCGAAGACGACAATGATGAGGACGATGGCATATAGTTTCCCTTTTTTTTATAATGTCAAAGGGGGAGTGATGCTTGTGTTTTGTGTAGTTTTTCATATTTTGTGTTTTTCAGGTGTATTTGGGGTTATGGGGGAGTGTTTAGTATTTTGTGTGTTTTTATGTCTTGCTTTGTTTTTATGACTTTGAAGTTAAGAATGATAGTGTAATGATTATGTAATTCTTATGAATGTTTGCTTTGTTCAATGTTCTAAGTTCATTTTATTCTTATTCAAAGTTATTCATCTCTGTTGCTTTCATTTTTGGGTTAAATATGCCTATTGCATATGTTTATGGGTTAAACGCGCCCATTATACACTTGACTAGGTTAAATGTGCCTCTTATAGTTATAGACTTTGAAAACTGATCACATCTTTTTACACTGTCACATATTGCACTTATTAAGGGGGAACATTTTTAATATTATCGTCAAAAGTTTGTTATCATAAAAAATGGGGAGATTGTTGAATCAAATTATCGAAATTTTTTTAAAGTATTTTGATGATAAAATTTTAAGATAATAATATTAATTATCGCTCCAGATTCCGTAATCTAATGTGCTTGTCAAGCTATTTCAGAATAATATTGGCAAAAAATTAAATAGTATTCACATGATAAAGATTTCTATTAGTGTAACGATATACCACAAGTATAATGCTACAATTAGCTAGTATGACGGCTTTCAGTGAGCTCTACAAAGAAAAGCATGAAGCAAAATAATGGTACACAAAATTAGTATAACAATATACCATAAGTATAATGCTATACTTAATTAGTGTGATGACTTCTAGTGAGCTCTACAAAGAAAAACATGAAGTAAAATAATATGTGTACCGGTACGCCACTGGTATAACGCTGCGCATAGCTAACACCACAGGTATAACGCTACACATAGCTAGGGTGACAACTTCCAAATAGCTCTACAAAGAAAAGCATGATGCAGAGTAACAGTATGCAAAGTTAGTGTACTAGTACACCTAACGCTACATCTAGCCGATGTGACGGTTTCCAAAGAACTATGCAAGGAGAAATGATCCTGAGTAACGATACACAAGTATCTGTGTAATAGAACACCAATGAGTACCGGTACATAAGTCCTATGTAACGGTACACTCTACAGATTTAATCATAACAGTCATATTTGATTGCAACTCAACTTGTTTATCTTGCAATTAATAACAAAAAATGGCTAGTTCATCTTCAATACACAAAAAAAGAGGTTCAAATCTGAGTTTGATGAACAAGAATTACAAGGCTATTTATCCAATTGTTCATACAAGCTAGATCTAAGTGTTCAAAAAGCTCAAAAATCCACTTTCACTTTTATGAGCAATTGAAGTCCAAATCAAGCCACACCAAACTTAATTTTTATATCATTCTAATGTGATTAGATCTCTCAAAAGTGTTCTAAATCTGTGTATCATATATCTTTGAGAGAGAAGAGAAAAATTATAATTTTTTATTTCCAAACTTTATTGTGATTCTTTGTTAATCATTGTGAGGGTATACTGCAAGAGTTGAAGGATTATTTTAAGTGGAGTGATTAGCACCCGGTAAGATAATCGGTATTATGTAATTATTTCGTTGGTCATAACGGAAATTCAAGCAGTTTGACTTGAGAGAGTGGACGTAGGAAATCAAGAAAGATTTTTGGCTGAACCACTATAAACGAGTTTACATTTCCTTCTCCTTTTCTCATTCTAATTTTAATATTGATTGTTATTATTTGTATTAATTTTTAAAATTACAATTCACCTCCTCATCTCTTAAGATTTGCCTACGGACCAACACTTATAATGTAAGACAACAATTTTCATAATATTAAAATCTATTTTGCCATCTATGCTATTCAATTTATTTTGTTCAAACTTTCCTATATTTTCACAATTCCCATAAATATCCATAAATTACTAAAAATTCCCTATAATTCCTTTAAAATTAGAAAACATATAATTTTCCTCATTTTTACACTTTCTATTTATACCAAAAATGTTAAAACTAACATGCATGAAGGTTTTATATGCTAATTTATCATAAACTCCAATAAAAATGTATGAAAATAACAAAAATTACCAAAATTATCAAATGGTACTAAGTTTAATTGAGGGATATCCTAACCATACCTTAAGTCGTCCATAGAGAGTCTCAAAAACGCAATTTAGTTATCCAAACGTATACGTCCCCAAAATTTAACTAATCATATGTGGAGAGGATCTAGGCAAAATTTGAAGAATTATCACTTATAAGCTTAACTATGTAGCTATATAGCTTTGCATGTAAGAATTTGGTTGCTAACTTTCTTAATTTATCCCTAAAAATTCAATGATTAACTTATCCAAGGCGTCTAAAACGTTTTGGCAACTTGATATAGCTCTCAAGAATCGGATAGCTCAGGAGGCTCGGGAATAGGCAAAATTTCATCAACACTTCATCCTATACCTCTCTCCCTCTTCCTTAATGTGTTTTAGACTAAAAATAGATGTTAAAATGTGTTTACACAGGCTAAGATGGCATTTCGTACACAAGGTAGAGGCTGGACATGTGGTAGAATGAAACATTTATGTGCTGACAGCACATAGATTGTTGACAGTCTATCTTGAACTGTCAATAATCCATCACCTTGTCGACACCTCCCTTTTATTTTCAGCTTTTTATTTTTTTGGTTAATTCTTACTCAGAGCCTCTCACTGATCGAGCCCCTGGTGATTCGTGCAGTGCTATGCTCAAGCTCAATTTTTTTACTTTAGTAGGCCTAATTTCTATTTGAGACTCGTAGAAAATGAGTCCTCAAAAGATTAAAACCCCAACATGATTTTGAACGGTTTAGCTCATTAGTACAGTACCTAATGGTAATTTTAATTTCGCAGGAGAATAGTACACTAACATGTTCATATAAATAATACTATTTTTTGTATAGTATATACTCGATTCGATGCACTAGTAAATGACCTAAAATATGGCTGCATCCGTAAAAACTTAATCCACTTAACCACATGATTGGCACATTAGACGAAGTTAGAATTTCTTTGGGGAATTGGAAAATGAAAAAGTAAAACAATTTTGAAGTGGAGTAAATAAAGGGACGAAGCGTAAATTTCAAAATTTAGGCCTAGTTTAGCAAAGTTCATGTTTTTGATAATATGTTTCTCAAAAATAGGAATAATTATAATATTTGGTAAATAAATTCTTAAATATTTTGATAAGTTGTATACTGTTTGAAAAAATATTATTTTTTATTATCAAAAGACAAAAGTATGAATGAATGGAGAATATGGTAAATATAATTGAGATTATTTGGATAATAACTGATGGAAAAAACAGAAGCATCTGTTGAAAATATCCCTTCAGGCTGTTTCTAAAAACATTTCTAAAAAGGTAGAAATAAAGTTTAAAAATCAAGCATTTTAGAATTTACCAAATAAGACCAGTACAATTTTCAAAAAAATATATATATACATACCACTCAAACAACAATCGATATATAATGAGCAAAGGGAAGAAGCGCCTGCAACAAATGAATGACCACCAAGAAATAAAATGAACACATTTTGTGAAAATCTTAATTTTCTTTAATATAAAAGTCAAACATCACCACCAGAGTTTGAGTAGCTTTATTGCGGCATCTTGGTTCTATCTTTAGTCGACCAAGTTATACTAAATACTTCCGAAGTGATAGGGCCGAGTTGCCTTGCAGCACCATAGGCAGCTCTTGTCTGGCGTATTCGGATCATTAATTTTTAAATCAACGGTTAAAATCAAATATATGAATTTTTTTTAAAAATTAAATAAAAAAATTTATTTAATCTCAGTCATTACAGTTCACATATGCCAAATAGGGACTGTTCATCACCTCCGTCATGGTAGTCCCCTGGGTCTGTTCCAAAGTATGCCATAGCGAACGAAGCGATATTCAAAACACAAGACTCTAGTACCTTTTGGCTTTTGCCAATTTATATGACAAGAAAAATTCCATGTTCCCTTCTACAGGCGTATCTTTGATTCTGTAGAATGGTTGTTAAAGAAAAGGTCACGAGTATATTTAGATCTTTAACGATGATTCATATAGGACTAATATTAAAAGGCAAATACTACCGATGAAGCAATATTATAGAAATTTATATTGATTCACGAACAGTAATACACTAGAAGTATTTGCGAAAGACGAGTGCTCCAAAGCAGTGCTATCAGAACCGTACTAGAGGACGGATTAGTTAAGGAATTGGCTCACCGGTTCAACGGTTGAATTCTGGTTTATCTGGTTCAACGGTTGAATTCTGGTTTATCTGGTTCAACTACGGATCATTATATAAATATTAAATAATATCACAAAAATATCATTGTATCTTTAATTAAACAAATAAATTATTTTCATATAAAATTAGAAGCAGAAAGTTGAAGTCTTTTCCATTATTAATTAAATCATATGTCTAGGTAAAAAAAATAAAAGCAACATATCAACCAACAAGTGCTTTGAAAATAAAAGACTAGAACCGTGGAAAAATATAAATAATCTTCAACTAATTAAGAAAAACTAAATATAGTCAAAATAATTAAAATTTCTATTCCCCATGGATTTTAATATACCTCTACACACTTCAATCTGTATCAATGTCGTCTCTAAGATTTGTTAAATTTGCTAAAACTCTCTGAAATGGTTATGAATATGAACTTTATATTACTTAGGAAACATTCAAACCCTATATTTTATGTAAAAACAACTAAAGCAGTTATTGAAAATAAGGCTTTATGAAACTATTTAAAGTAAAATTGGTCTTCTTAAAATATACATGTTGTGAACCGCAAAGTTCACTGATTTTTATTGGTTCACAATTTTCGAAAATACCACCTGTTAAATCGGAATTTGATGGTTCAATTACTTATCCGGTATTGCAAACATACTGAAACGGACCAAGTACTGGTTCCCATTTAAACTAGTTCAACTGAACGGTACAGTTCGGTTCCAATAATTATACTCCAACGGAAAGGCAAATTTCTTTTCCGTTGTAACTAAATAAATACGAAATTAAGACCTTGTTTAGTAATGCTAATACTTTTTAAAATTTACTTCTTAAGGGTACATTTAAATTTTGATTTTAAAAGATGATATAATTTCAATGTTTGATAAGTAAATTTTAAAAATTGCTTTGATAAGTAGTATAGTATTTGGTAAAGTGGTAATCTTTATTGTAAAAAGGCAAAAGTATATATGTATGAGAAATATAATAAATATAATTGAAATTATTATGGTAATTAATGGGAAAAAAATAGAAATAACTTTTCAAAACACTCTTAAGGTTACTTCAAAAAATACACTTAAAAAAGTAGGAGTAAATTATTAAAATCAGGTGCTTTACAGCTTACTAATATATATCATGCTATAATTTTAAAGGAAAAAAAAAATAGAAACAGCTAAAAAAAATTAACTCCAAAGTGGAGTGGCATCATATCAACACATTTCTTATTTAGTGTGACACCATTTAGATGGCAAATTAGCACAACCATGATTAGTAATTACACTTAATTTGATTCATTCACATTGATTGACAAGCCAAAAGTAACCAATTACAAAAACTTTTGTTTTTGAAATTTTGTGGGGTTAGCAACTTCGACAACACATCCCTGATTTTGAGGCCATATCACGTGACAAGGGTAATCCAAAATTTTGATCCCACTTAGAAAAACAAATATAAAAACCATAAATTAAATTTCGTGCGGGCAAGTGGCTCATACAAAAGTATATGAATCTGATGCCTTTATCACATTACTATTTTAGAGCAAAATTTATGGGTAAACAATATTTTAGCCTCCAACTATTACCAAATAGCCAATTGCATCCCTCAATTTTAGTTTCCGATATTTGAATCCTTCAACTTTTATCCACTCGTCATTTGTTCTACAACTCTAGCGGTATTAGTGTTCTGTTAACTAATGTAAATATTTTATTAAAAAGTTTAAACTTTATATAAATCCATTTTTTATAAGATGGATTTATTTTTCTTCAAAGGATTAGTTTCTTTGAAAATATTATCTCAAACTATATTTATTTAAAAGTGGACTTGTTTATTAGAGATGTTAATATTAGTTATAGCAGTATATAAGTTCAAAATTATAGAATATTTGCAGATGTTATTAATAATCTTCCCACCACTTTTATAGTTTGTCTTACAGTAAATGCTTCATAAACATTGAAATGTTTACTTATGTAGAAATTTATATCGTAAATATTTTTAAAAAATTAATCTAAGTATTTCTTTTTCTTTTAAGTTTAGTAGAAAAATATACTTTCAAAAAGACAAGCATACGTATTGAAGGTTTACTTTATAAATTATACAATATTTTTTGCAGTTTTTATAGGCATACCTTTTTGGCTAATATTAGCAATTATCAAGGGTCAAATTATTTTTTTCATAAATACAAATTGATTAGTCCAATCTTTTAATTTCTAATTATTTCTAAAAATTTTTACACTTATTTTGAAGCAAAAACAGCATAATTAATTTACAACTCATCATTTGCCTATCATGATAAGTAACGGCGTTAACTTCTTCCGTTAGAGTATTGGATTACTATTGATAGGGAGTGTGAAATTGGGGAGCTTAAATGACAGAAATCAAAGCTTAGGGATGCAATTGACGATCGGACCATTATGGAAGGGTCTAAAGTATAATTTATCGTTAATTTATTTAAGTAGTTGAAGAACTATTAGGTCCAAAAATAAAAAGCTAAACGGCGCTGCCTGCCCTTATTTCCAGGGTCTCTCTCTACATTGGGAAAATAAAAATCAAGGCCCAGGCCCCACCCACCCCACCACCACTAGAATCTTTACACGTTCTCTTTTGTCTAAACCCCTACCAAAACCCTACTTACTTAACCATCTAATTAAAATTGATAATATGATGAGTTTATTAATTTATTTTATAATTTTTTACTTATTATTATTTTTATTATATATATATATCTAAAATTAACATTGAAAATAAAAAATAATTGTTTATAATTTATTATACAAAATTATTATATATATATATCAATATGGATTGTAAATTTTAATGTGCATACACAAATATGTTAAATTAGTTATAACTTTTCAATTAAAAATGAGAAAAGATAAAGAAAAAAAAGAGAATAAACGGAAGGAAACAATAGAGAAAGAAAAGAAAGGAAAGATAAATTATTTTTGAAATGCTACAGTGAATAGGTAACTTTAGCAAAAAATAGTAATTATCTTAGCCAATCTAATTTATGAATATTTTTAAGAATTTTATACATTTGTTAGCTAAAATAACTAAAAATAAATTTTTAACTAATGTGTTGTGAATGTTCTTGTACTAATAGTCACCATTTGGACAAAAGAATCTATTACTCCCAATAGTTTCAATTATAATAGCAACAGTCCCAAATTTTGAAAAAACAAGACAAACATAATCTGCTTACTTTTTTAAAAAAGGGGGTCAACTATTTTCCTAGTGTTGATATGAGGGTGATCAAACTAGATATGATAATGAAATATATGATTTAAAAAATAATAATTTACTTTTAAGTTGGTCAACTGGCATTACTTTAATAATTTAGGATAACTTTAAATACATAAAAAGTAAAAAATCCGTTTTTATTAAAAAAATTAGGGACTATCACTATTGCAATTGAATAATTTCCAAAAAAAAAAAAAAAACTATTGCAATTTAAACTATAGGAACCAAATAGAATCTTTGTTAAAACTATGAGGACCAATTCTGTAGTTAACCCTGAAAAATAAAAAGATGAGGTTATTAAATGTCGCTAGATGATTGAAAAATGCTATTACAACTCCAACTTGATAATACATAAGAATGAGGCAAGTAATAAAAGAGATAGATTAATTCCACATAAAATTTTAGAAAACATACAATTAAGGACCTATTAATGGATATTGACAATATCAATTAATCAAATATGCAGAAGCTTTGGTCGTAAATTGGAAGTTTGTTTGCCAGTATTTTTATTTTGGTGAAGATTTTAGATTAAAGTGCATATTTATTATCATTGTGGCCCTTCTTATCTTATAACTCAATGACTAATATGTAGAGGATTGGCATAAATCCAAGTGCATACGGAATTTGAGAAAGAATTCTTCTAAGAAATCAAGTTTGGCCGAAAAATAGAGTTGTTCAAAGTGCACGAGTCGATAGGCGGTCAATGGTATGCTTGTGTTAAATGTTTGTCTCAATTTTAAGCTGTTGTTTTCAGGGGCGGAGCTAGTAATCGAACTCTGGGGTTGTCAAACTTTTTACAAAAAGAACAATGAAATGAAATGAATGCTAAGAACATGGAGAGGGAATAATCCTTTATAAAAATACGTAAAAGCGAAATATATAAAGTGTATACAATAACCAAAAGGCAGCCTGAATTGCAAATCCATAATACTTGTTTTTCGTATTTTTCAAATGAACAAACAAAAAGTAGTTGGATCGAATAAATTGCTCTAACATAGATCAAACGAACACCTATTCCATTAACATTCACTAGTGATACGAAACCATACAAATTTGAATTTGTGTTTATGCAGATCTAATGTTGGTGAAATTGGTGAAAGAGAGAGATAAAGAATTGGAAGTAAAAATAAAAAACTAAGGGTTAAGTGCACGAGGGAAAAAGATATAAGAGTCTAAGAGCCCAAATATGTAACATCATTTTATGAACTTTGGGGACCTAATGCATTAATTTTCCAAGTTATGGGGGGCTATTGTCCTTGGAACTTAAGCTTTGAGGACTATGGCGATCATTTATGTAAATTAGTAACTAATTGAAGGTATAACTGGAAAAAAAAAAAAAAAAAAAAAGAGGCCCGGGACTCGAATCTTCCATCTTTTATCTACAAGTCCGAGAGGTAGACAACTCGGCTACCAACGTAATGAAAATTGAATGCAATTCTCACGTAAAAATTGACGTTTTTCCGAACTTCTGGGGTTGACACGGCCACCATTGGTCATGCAATACTTCTGCCCTTGATTATTTCCACTTCAAATTTGGCTAAGTCGTTTCCATTTCAATCAAGGTTACAAGGGGCGAAACATAGAAATATGTAAAAAGGGTAAAAACACGAGGAGGATATTTTAATTGATTTTCTCAAAGCCAATTTTTCGGGTTCTAGAGGGTGAGTGTTCCGCTACGAGGATTCTTGTTAGATGATTTTCATTGTAATTTGGGTTCACTTATAGTAAAGTTTGGGGAAGGTCGGAAGGATTTGGTTTGAATAAACCTCGATATATCTTCATATTCCTTAGTACTTGTTTACTTGTTGTGCTTTATTGTCTTGGTTTTGGTAATTACTCGATTAATGTTCTCTGCAATCTTGGGTTTGGGATCGATTCCCAGATTATTGGCCCGACCGCCAAAAAAGTGGCATCATAACTCTAGGCTAGAAATAGCGTACAGGCTCGAGAAATTTGATTGTCATAATGCAGATTTTGGAAGATACAAATCATGAATTACCTTTACAGTGAATTTTTGGAAGCCTTTCAAGTGGAGATTGGATAAGACGGGTCAAGACAAATGGAAAGTCATAAAGCACGAGGCGTTTGTGGGAGCGTCTACCGTTATCGCATGATTTGTAATTTATTGTCCCGGACGAGGAAATGATGGTGTCTACCTCCCATGGAAGCAACTATTGAAGGTGTACGAAAAAACCTTCTTGATGGGTCAACTACATCATATAGGAGGCTTATTCTTTCCTCTGATGGAAGAGGATGTTTGAGCGACGTTGCAAGTTGAGTTTAATCAAATTGTACCCATCTAAGCTCAATTAATATTAGTTTCATCGATGAGGTGAAGGCTTTAATTTTGATTTCGTTGACATAAATTTGGAGCTAGTTAGTCGTAGCGATTAATCATACCGAGGGGGAACATACTAAAGTTTGATATACGCGACAAGACTAGCATGATGACTTTGAATCCACCACCATTGGTTCTACTCTTTCCGTGGGTGGTAATAATAGGGGCCGTTCAAAATGGAAGGTTGATGGAAATAATTGTAATCCTTGCAACGATTTTGGGGGATATTGGAGGTGAATGGATACTGCAAGGTGACATGTGCTAAGGTGAAAACGGGTGATACGTACATTCGGGTTATTCAGTTACAATTTATAAGTTGCAATTTATTTGCTTAAAAGAACCACAAGGTTTGGCTGTTCATGTTTTAAGTTGTACCGAATTTATGAAAATGAGTGGCCCGTTTTGCAAGAATAAAGTTGAGTTGCCGAAAATATTGATAATCTTCAAAGTGGATAGGCAGGTTTTTAGTACTTGGGCTTAAAGAGTTAACATCAAAGTATTAAGAGACTTAAGTAATGGGCCGAAGAAGGCCTTAATTTTATTGGGCTAAATTTCATTTTCTACGTGGGCTACAAATCTGTTTCCTTTTTTTTTAAGAAAAAAATATAGTAGTTTTGTTGAAATGGAACAAGATAACAAAAAGAGGGTAGAAGAATTCTGATTGACTAAGAAAATATCATTAAAACACACAGTTCGCCTTCTAACATCGTCCAAAGTAATTTATTGGCCTACTTTATTAAACTTTTTATCTAAAAACAATTGTCAATTTGATGCACGAAAAAAATTCCAAAACCACAAGAATCAATAGACATTAATTCAGCATTAGAGAAAAAAAAAAGAAGTGAAATTGTATAACAATAGCAAAACCTATTGAAAGGCTGAGGTAAATTTTTAGCCCTAAAAATAGAATTTTGCAATAAAAAATTTTAGAAATAATTTTTTAATTTTATTTAAAAAATTGCATTCTTATGGTTGAAAGATAATAACTCACCTTTACGCTATTTTGAATAGTGCTCTTTACCCACATGAAATTAGGTTCGACACACCAAAAATCACCCCACAGACGCAATAGCTGTGTATTTGTCACATCAAATACATGTGATTTTGGCACAGTTGGTGGTTATTTTTTATGGAAAGGACGTGGGTTGTCAGTCAGACGCTGATGTTGGATAATTTTTATCGGACTTTTAATCTTTGAATTAATTGTTAGATTAAATAAATTTTAAAAAAATTTAATAAATTTTTTTTATTTCATCCCTATTATTGATTAAAAAGTAAGTAATCCGTACTGGCCGAACAGAAACCAACCACCCATGGCATCCCCGGGTCCATATTTTATGCTGTACCAATGCCTCGCATCTCATGGTCCCCGCCTTAACATGCAACATATATTATTGATGGTGATTTTCTTGAGTTAAAACACTAACAGTCCCATTAGCTTTATCCAAAATTCCATTCGGTTCACATAGTTTCTGATAGTCACCAAGTTATTAAATAGTTACATAATTGGTTTAATACTTAATTATGGACACACTAATGTTACAAAAAGAACCAAGCATGTCTTTTTCCTTAAACATTGAGGATCAAACCTGTTATTTTATCAAAACTTGGGGAATATTACAGTTGCAATTGAAATTATAAAGACCAAATAGAATTTTTGTTGAAAATACAGGAACCACTAGTGATGTGAAATTTACCCGCTTTTCCTAGTATCTTTTTCTTCCCACCTCCTCGTCACTGTGCCAGAGTGAGAGCGTGACAACATCATGCATATGGTTCAAAAAATGAATGAGAATAAAAGTAAAAATTGAAAGTTGGAGCATCATCTATGCACAAATGATTTGATGGCTTAGGTATTTTACTCGATTCTTGAGAATAAAAACAATAAAATAAATACAAATTTGAACCTTTTAACAATTTTTTTATTTTTGTTTTTCCCTTGGACGTTTCGGGTTGTAAGCCCTGCCACAATTGGGCAAATATATTGCGCCAAAGCTGGAAACAGGAATCAGGAATGTTGCTTTTTGGTAGCAATGTTTCACATGACCAAAATTTTTATCTGATGTAATTCCAATTATTGATGAAATACAATTGAAAAGTTAATTGCATTAAAAAATTCACTTTGATATGTAAATAAGTAAGAGAATCGAATAATTTTTTTAGATGGAATTTTTTTTGTTTTTTTTTATGGGGTAACTGAAAATTGGATGCATATTTTATATGTGCAAATTTATTGCGCTAATGCGGGTATGGAATGTAAGTAGTTGGAACCACCGACAAGTAATATATGCTCCACTATATGACTATAATAATTAAAAATTTATGAGTAATTAAACAATCACAATACTGCTTCAATTATTCTCAGCCTAATTGCATTTTGGGATACGACACTAGCTGTATCTCTAATTGTTTTATATATTATAGATCTTCTTTTGGGGGTGTAATAAGTATGGAGGAGGGGTTCTGACTCTAAATATTTAGAGTCAAAATATGAGCAATAATATAAGTAAAAAAAAATCTTGTATTAAAAAATTTATAATTTTTCTTTAAATTGTACATAAAAAATTCTATTTTTGTGCCCTATATTTTGCTTCTTATTGGTATCAAAATTTTATAACGCTAGACATCTTTTTCCCATTGTGTATACATTTTTCTTAACGGATCAAATGTGAATTTGTTCCAAGTTTTAGAGAAGACGGTTTTCATCTGTCAAACAGCACAATAAGATAATTTGGTTGGCGAAAGCTTATATTGATTATTTTGATTTGGTAAGAACTTACATAAAGTGTACTCATTTGAGAATAAATCACCTTAAGTGCTGGTTTGGGCAACGCTTCACTTGCAAGTCAAAGACAAAACAAAAATAGTACTGCAACTTTAAGGTACCATTGAAGACCTAAATTTCAAACCTACCTCACCAAATAGACTTCATTTTAGGAAAGAGGGGTATGTGACACCGAAGAAAAATAATAATGTAATTGTGTGAGGAAAAATTCAGACCATAAAAATAAAATTTTATAATAAAAAATTATATAAATAATTTTGTAAATTTATATGCAAAATTTTATTTATGTGGATAAAAATTTATCACCTATTAATATTAAATAATTATAGTGTTAGAGATTATAATCTCTCACTTTAGATATTTAGATATTTTCCCCAACGTTCATTTTTGATACACCATTTTAAATAAAGGTAAATCCAATATTGAAAATGATTCATATATGGACAATTACATCAAAACTATACGAATATAAATACATATGTATGATTATTTGCTTGATAATATTTTTAAAGAAAAAATCAAATTCACAAGATGTAAAGCGTTAGTACAATTTTTATGTACATGATTTTGTTTGCAAGTATAATTACCCATCAAATATTGTCATCAACAAATGAATGACATAAGTATCCTATGCTAACTCGTGATCTCATTCATCAATTAGGAACTTGCGACATAATAAAAGTTGAGACAATCATTTACGAAAAAAGTTATGAGTAAATTAGCAAACAGATTGAGTAATTTTGATAGGCCCAAGTGAAAAAAATAACATTCATCATGTGCACCAATGATTTATTCATGTTTAGTAGCACATGAGGTAATAATCAAAAAAGTGAAAAGTGAAAAAACAGAGTACCAAAACTTAATTATGCGTAATAAGCACCTTGCACAACCATGAGGACAATGTTGTTTCCATTGACAACGACAAGCCAAAACAAGAGGAAAAGTTGAAAAAAAGACTCCACTTCCCTATATCTATTATCTATAATCAAAGATCCACATATACTCAGATCTTTAACATTAACACACACTATCTTGTATGACTCAATAACCTAAAATCAGCATCAAAAAGTCACAAAAAAAAAAAAAAAAAAAAAAAAAAAAAAACCAAAAAACAAA
>MKEJ01092728.1:0-14679 GCA_001753735.1 Embelia ribes
TTTGTTTTTTGGTTTTTTTTTTTTTTTTTTTTTTTTTTTTTTTGTGACTTTTTGATGCTGATTTTAGGTTATTGAGTCATACAAGATAGTGTGTGTTAATGTTAAAGATCTGAGTATATGTGGATCTTTGATTATAGATAATAGATATAGGGAAGTGGAGTCTTTTTTTCAACTTTTCCTCTTGTTTTGGCTTGTCGTTGTCAATGGAAACAACATTGTCCTCATGGTTGTGCAAGGTGCTTATTACGCATAATTAAGTTTTGGTACTCTGTTTTTTCACTTTTCACTTTTTTGATTATTACCTCATGTGCTACTAAACATGAATAAATCATTGGTGCACATGATGAATGTTATTTTTTTCACTTGGGCCTATCAAAATTACTCAATCTGTTTGCTAATTTACTCATAACTTTTTTCGTAAATGATTGTCTCAACTTTTATTATGTCGCAAGTTCCTAATTGATGAATGAGATCACGAGTTAGCATAGGATACTTATGTCATTCATTTGTTGATGACAATATTTGATGGGTAATTATACTTGCAAACAAAATCATGTACATAAAAATTGTACTAACGCTTTACATCTTGTGAATTTGATTTTTTCTTTAAAAATATTATCAAGCAAATAATCATACATATGTATTTATATTCGTATAGTTTTGATGTAATTGTCCATATATGAATCATTTTCAATATTGGATTTACCTTTATTTAAAATGGTGTATCAAAAATGAACGTTGGGGAAAATATCTAAATATCTAAAGTGAGAGATTATAATCTCTAACACTATAATTATTTAATATTAATAGGTGATAAATTTTTATCCACATAAATAAAATTTTGCATATAAATTTACAAAATTATTTATATAATTTTTTATTATAAAATTTTATTTTTATGGTCTGAATTTTTCCTCACACAATTACATTATTATTTTTCTTCGGTGTCACATACCCCTCTTTCCTAAAATGAAGTCTATTTGGTGAGGTAGGTTTGAAATTTAGGTCTTCAATGGTACCTTAAAGTTGCAGTACTATTTTTGTTTTGTCTTTGACTTGCAAGTGAAGCGTTGCCCAAACCAGCACTTAAGGTGATTTATTCTCAAATGAGTACACTTTATGTAAGTTCTTACCAAATCAAAATAATCAATATAAGCTTTCGCCAACCAAATTATCTTATTGTGCTGTTTGACAGATGAAAACCGTCTTCTCTAAAACTTGGAACAAATTCACATTTGATCCGTTAAGAAAAATGTATACACAATGGGAAAAAGATGTCTAGCGTTATAAAATTTTGATACCAATAAGAAGCAAAATATAGGGCACAAAAATAGAATTTTTTATGTACAATTTAAAGAAAAATTATAAATTTTTTAATACAAGATTTTTTTTTACTTATATTATTGCTCATATTTTGACTCTAAATATTTAGAGTCAGAACCCCTCCTCCATACTTATTACACCCCCAAAAGAAGATCTATAATATATAAAACAATTAGAGATACAGCTAGTGTCGTATCCCAAAATGCAATTAGGCTGAGAATAATTGAAGCAGTATTGTGATTGTTTAATTACTCATAAATTTTTAATTATTATAGTCATATAGTGGAGCATATATTACTTGTCGGTGGTTCCAACTACTTACATTCCATACCCGCATTAGCGCAATAAATTTGCACATATAAAATATGCATCCAATTTTCAGTTACCCCATAAAAAAAAACAAAAAAAATTCCATCTAAAAAAATTATTCGATTCTCTTACTTATTTACATATCAAAGTGAATTTTTTAATGCAATTAACTTTTCAATTGTATTTCATCAATAATTGGAATTACATCAGATAAAAATTTTGGTCATGTGAAACATTGCTACCAAAAAGCAACATTCCTGATTCCTGTTTCCAGCTTTGGCGCAATATATTTGCCCAATTGTGGCAGGGCTTACAACCCGAAACGTCCAAGGGAAAAACAAAAATAAAAAAATTGTTAAAAGGTTCAAATTTGTATTTATTTTATTGTTTTTATTCTCAAGAATCGAGTAAAATACCTAAGCCATCAAATCATTTGTGCATAGATGATGCTCCAACTTTCAATTTTTACTTTTATTCTCATTCATTTTTTGAACCATATGCATGATGTTGTCACGCTCTCACTCTGGCACAGTGACGAGGAGGTGGGAAGAAAAAGATACTAGGAAAAGCGGGTAAATTTCACATCACTAGTGGTTCCTGTATTTTCAACAAAAATTCTATTTGGTCTTTATAATTTCAATTGCAACTGTAATATTCCCCAAGTTTTGATAAAATAACAGGTTTGATCCTCAATGTTTAAGGAAAAAGACATGCTTGGTTCTTTTTGTAACATTAGTGTGTCCATAATTAAGTATTAAACCAATTATGTAACTATTTAATAACTTGGTGACTATCAGAAACTATGTGAACCGAATGGAATTTTGGATAAAGCTAATGGGACTGTTAGTGTTTTAACTCAAGAAAATCACCATCAATAATATATGTTGCATGTTAAGGCGGGGACCATGAGATGCGAGGCATTGGTACAGCATAAAATATGGACCCGGGGATGCCATGGGTGGTTGGTTTCTGTTCGGCCAGTACGGATTACTTACTTTTTAATCAATAATAGGGATGAAATAAAAAAAATTTATTAAATTTTTTTAAAATTTATTTAATCTAACAATTAATTCAAAGATTAAAAGTCCGATAAAAATTATCCAACATCAGCGTCTGACTGACAACCCACGTCCTTTCCATAAAAAATAACCACCAACTGTGCCAAAATCACATGTATTTGATGTGACAAATACACAGCTATTGCGTCTGTGGGGTGATTTTTGGTGTGTCGAACCTAATTTCATGTGGGTAAAGAGCACTATTCAAAATAGCGTAAAGGTGAGTTATTATCTTTCAACCATAAGAATGCAATTTTTTAAATAAAATTAAAAAATTATTTCTAAAATTTTTTATTGCAAAATTCTATTTTTAGGGCTAAAAATTTACCTCAGCCTTTCAATAGGTTTTGCTATTGTTATACAATTTCACTTCTTTTTTTTTTCTCTAATGCTGAATTAATGTCTATTGATTCTTGTGGTTTTGGAATTTTTTTCGTGCATCAAATTGACAATTGTTTTTAGATAAAAAGTTTAATAAAGTAGGCCAATAAATTACTTTGGACGATGTTAGAAGGCGAACTGTGTGTTTTAATGATATTTTCTTAGTCAATCAGAATTCTTCTACCCTCTTTTTGTTATCTTGTTCCATTTCAACAAAACTACTATATTTTTTTCTTAAAAAAAAAGGAAACAGATTTGTAGCCCACGTAGAAAATGAAATTTAGCCCAATAAAATTAAGGCCTTCTTCGGCCCATTACTTAAGTCTCTTAATACTTTGATGTTAACTCTTTAAGCCCAAGTACTAAAAACCTGCCTATCCACTTTGAAGATTATCAATATTTTCGGCAACTCAACTTTATTCTTGCAAAACGGGCCACTCATTTTCATAAATTCGGTACAACTTAAAACATGAACAGCCAAACCTTGTGGTTCTTTTAAGCAAATAAATTGCAACTTATAAATTGTAACTGAATAACCCGAATGTACGTATCACCCGTTTTCACCTTAGCACATGTCACCTTGCAGTATCCATTCACCTCCAATATCCCCCAAAATCGTTGCAAGGATTACAATTATTTCCATCAACCTTCCATTTTGAACGGCCCCTATTATTACCACCCACGGAAAGAGTAGAACCAATGGTGGTGGATTCAAAGTCATCATGCTAGTCTTGTCGCGTATATCAAACTTTAGTATGTTCCCCCTCGGTATGATTAATCGCTACGACTAACTAGCTCCAAATTTATGTCAACGAAATCAAAATTAAAGCCTTCACCTCATCGATGAAACTAATATTAATTGAGCTTAGATGGGTACAATTTGATTAAACTCAACTTGCAACGTCGCTCAAACATCCTCTTCCATCAGAGGAAAGAATAAGCCTCCTATATGATGTAGTTGACCCATCAAGAAGGTTTTTTCGTACACCTTCAATAGTTGCTTCCATGGGAGGTAGACACCATCATTTCCTCGTCCGGGACAATAAATTACAAATCATGCGATAACGGTAGACGCTCCCACAAACGCCTCGTGCTTTATGACTTTCCATTTGTCTTGACCCGTCTTATCCAATCTCCACTTGAAAGGCTTCCAAAAATTCACTGTAAAGGTAATTCATGATTTGTATCTTCCAAAATCTGCATTATGACAATCAAATTTCTCGAGCCTGTACGCTATTTCTAGCCTAGAGTTATGATGCCACTTTTTTGGCGGTCGGGCCAATAATCTGGGAATCGATCCCAAACCCAAGATTGCAGAGAACATTAATCGAGTAATTACCAAAACCAAGACAATAAAGCACAACAAGTAAACAAGTACTAAGGAATATGAAGATATATCGAGGTTTATTCAAACCAAATCCTTCCGACCTTCCCCAAACTTTACTATAAGTGAACCCAAATTACAATGAAAATCATCTAACAAGAATCCTCGTAGCGGAACACTCACCCTCTAGAACCCGAAAAATTGGCTTTGAGAAAATCAATTAAAATATCCTCCTCGTGTTTTTACCCTTTTTACATATTTCTATGTTTCGCCCCTTGTAACCTTGATTGAAATGGAAACGACTTAGCCAAATTTGAAGTGGAAATAATCAAGGGCAGAAGTATTGCATGACCAATGGTGGCCGTGTCAACCCCAGAAGTTCGGAAAAACGTCAATTTTTACGTGAGAATTGCATTCAATTTTCATTACGTTGGTAGCCGAGTTGTCTACCTCTCGGACTTGTAGATAAAAGATGGAAGATTCGAGTCCCGGGCCTCTTTTTTTTTTTTTTTTTTTTTCCAGTTATACCTTCAATTAGTTACTAATTTACATAAATGATCGCCATAGTCCTCAAAGCTTAAGTTCCAAGGACAATAGCCCCCCATAACTTGGAAAATTAATGCATTAGGTCCCCAAAGTTCATAAAATGATGTTACATATTTGGGCTCTTAGACTCTTATATCTTTTTCCCTCGTGCACTTAACCCTTAGTTTTTTATTTTTACTTCCAATTCTTTATCTCTCTCTTTCACCAATTTCACCAACATTAGATCTGCATAAACACAAATTCAAATTTGTATGGTTTCGTATCACTAGTGAATGTTAATGGAATAGGTGTTCGTTTGATCTATGTTAGAGCAATTTATTCGATCCAACTACTTTTTGTTTGTTCATTTGAAAAATACGAAAAACAAGTATTATGGATTTGCAATTCAGGCTGCCTTTTGGTTATTGTATACACTTTATATATTTCGCTTTTACGTATTTTTATAAAGGATTATTCCCTCTCCATGTTCTTAGCATTCATTTCATTTCATTGTTCTTTTTGTAAAAAGTTTGACAACCCCAGAGTTCGATTACTAGCTCCGCCCCTGAAAACAACAGCTTAAAATTGAGACAAACATTTAACACAAGCATACCATTGACCGCCTATCGACTCGTGCACTTTGAACAACTCTATTTTTCGGCCAAACTTGATTTCTTAGAAGAATTCTTTCTCAAATTCCGTATGCACTTGGATTTATGCCAATCCTCTACATATTAGTCATTGAGTTATAAGATAAGAAGGGCCACAATGATAATAAATATGCACTTTAATCTAAAATCTTCACCAAAATAAAAATACTGGCAAACAAACTTCCAATTTACGACCAAAGCTTCTGCATATTTGATTAATTGATATTGTCAATATCCATTAATAGGTCCTTAATTGTATGTTTTCTAAAATTTTATGTGGAATTAATCTATCTCTTTTATTACTTGCCTCATTCTTATGTATTATCAAGTTGGAGTTGTAATAGCATTTTTCAATCATCTAGCGACATTTAATAACCTCATCTTTTTATTTTTCAGGGTTAACTACAGAATTGGTCCTCATAGTTTTAACAAAGATTCTATTTGGTTCCTATAGTTTAAATTGCAATAGTTTTTTTTTTTTTTTTGGAAATTATTCAATTGCAATAGTGATAGTCCCTAATTTTTTTAATAAAAACGGATTTTTTACTTTTTATGTATTTAAAGTTATCCTAAATTATTAAAGTAATGCCAGTTGACCAACTTAAAAGTAAATTATTATTTTTTAAATCATATATTTCATTATCATATCTAGTTTGATCACCCTCATATCAACACTAGGAAAATAGTTGACCCCCTTTTTTAAAAAAGTAAGCAGATTATGTTTGTCTTGTTTTTTCAAAATTTGGGACTGTTGCTATTATAATTGAAACTATTGGGAGTAATAGATTCTTTTGTCCAAATGGTGACTATTAGTACAAGAACATTCACAACACATTAGTTAAAAATTTATTTTTAGTTATTTTAGCTAACAAATGTATAAAATTCTTAAAAATATTCATAAATTAGATTGGCTAAGATAATTACTATTTTTTGCTAAAGTTACCTATTCACTGTAGCATTTCAAAAATAATTTATCTTTCCTTTCTTTTCTTTCTCTATTGTTTCCTTCCGTTTATTCTCTTTTTTTTCTTTATCTTTTCTCATTTTTAATTGAAAAGTTATAACTAATTTAACATATTTGTGTATGCACATTAAAATTTACAATCCATATTGATATATATATATAATAATTTTGTATAATAAATTATAAACAATTATTTTTTATTTTCAATGTTAATTTTAGATATATATATATAATAAAAATAATAATAAGTAAAAAATTATAAAATAAATTAATAAACTCATCATATTATCAATTTTAATTAGATGGTTAAGTAAGTAGGGTTTTGGTAGGGGTTTAGACAAAAGAGAACGTGTAAAGATTCTAGTGGTGGTGGGGTGGGTGGGGCCTGGGCCTTGATTTTTATTTTCCCAATGTAGAGAGAGACCCTGGAAATAAGGGCAGGCAGCGCCGTTTAGCTTTTTATTTTTGGACCTAATAGTTCTTCAACTACTTAAATAAATTAACGATAAATTATACTTTAGACCCTTCCATAATGGTCCGATCGTCAATTGCATCCCTAAGCTTTGATTTCTGTCATTTAAGCTCCCCAATTTCACACTCCCTATCAATAGTAATCCAATACTCTAACGGAAGAAGTTAACGCCGTTACTTATCATGATAGGCAAATGATGAGTTGTAAATTAATTATGCTGTTTTTGCTTCAAAATAAGTGTAAAAATTTTTAGAAATAATTAGAAATTAAAAGATTGGACTAATCAATTTGTATTTATGAAAAAAATAATTTGACCCTTGATAATTGCTAATATTAGCCAAAAAGGTATGCCTATAAAAACTGCAAAAAATATTGTATAATTTATAAAGTAAACCTTCAATACGTATGCTTGTCTTTTTGAAAGTATATTTTTCTACTAAACTTAAAAGAAAAAGAAATACTTAGATTAATTTTTTAAAAATATTTACGATATAAATTTCTACATAAGTAAACATTTCAATGTTTATGAAGCATTTACTGTAAGACAAACTATAAAAGTGGTGGGAAGATTATTAATAACATCTGCAAATATTCTATAATTTTGAACTTATATACTGCTATAACTAATATTAACATCTCTAATAAACAAGTCCACTTTTAAATAAATATAGTTTGAGATAATATTTTCAAAGAAACTAATCCTTTGAAGAAAAATAAATCCATCTTATAAAAAATGGATTTATATAAAGTTTAAACTTTTTAATAAAATATTTACATTAGTTAACAGAACACTAATACCGCTAGAGTTGTAGAACAAATGACGAGTGGATAAAAGTTGAAGGATTCAAATATCGGAAACTAAAATTGAGGGATGCAATTGGCTATTTGGTAATAGTTGGAGGCTAAAATATTGTTTACCCATAAATTTTGCTCTAAAATAGTAATGTGATAAAGGCATCAGATTCATATACTTTTGTATGAGCCACTTGCCCGCACGAAATTTAATTTATGGTTTTTATATTTGTTTTTCTAAGTGGGATCAAAATTTTGGATTACCCTTGTCACGTGATATGGCCTCAAAATCAGGGATGTGTTGTCGAAGTTGCTAACCCCACAAAATTTCAAAAACAAAAGTTTTTGTAATTGGTTACTTTTGGCTTGTCAATCAATGTGAATGAATCAAATTAAGTGTAATTACTAATCATGGTTGTGCTAATTTGCCATCTAAATGGTGTCACACTAAATAAGAAATGTGTTGATATGATGCCACTCCACTTTGGAGTTAATTTTTTTTAGCTGTTTCTATTTTTTTTTTCCTTTAAAATTATAGCATGATATATATTAGTAAGCTGTAAAGCACCTGATTTTAATAATTTACTCCTACTTTTTTAAGTGTATTTTTTGAAGTAACCTTAAGAGTGTTTTGAAAAGTTATTTCTATTTTTTTCCCATTAATTACCATAATAATTTCAATTATATTTATTATATTTCTCATACATATATACTTTTGCCTTTTTACAATAAAGATTACCACTTTACCAAATACTATACTACTTATCAAAGCAATTTTTAAAATTTACTTATCAAACATTGAAATTATATCATCTTTTAAAATCAAAATTTAAATGTACCCTTAAGAAGTAAATTTTAAAAAGTATTAGCATTACTAAACAAGGTCTTAATTTCGTATTTATTTAGTTACAACGGAAAAGAAATTTGCCTTTCCGTTGGAGTATAATTATTGGAACCGAACTGTACCGTTCAGTTGAACTAGTTTAAATGGGAACCAGTACTTGGTCCGTTTCAGTATGTTTGCAATACCGGATAAGTAATTGAACCATCAAATTCCGATTTAACAGGTGGTATTTTCGAAAATTGTGAACCAATAAAAATCAGTGAACTTTGCGGTTCACAACATGTATATTTTAAGAAGACCAATTTTACTTTAAATAGTTTCATAAAGCCTTATTTTCAATAACTGCTTTAGTTGTTTTTACATAAAATATAGGGTTTGAATGTTTCCTAAGTAATATAAAGTTCATATTCATAACCATTTCAGAGAGTTTTAGCAAATTTAACAAATCTTAGAGACGACATTGATACAGATTGAAGTGTGTAGAGGTATATTAAAATCCATGGGGAATAGAAATTTTAATTATTTTGACTATATTTAGTTTTTCTTAATTAGTTGAAGATTATTTATATTTTTCCACGGTTCTAGTCTTTTATTTTCAAAGCACTTGTTGGTTGATATGTTGCTTTTATTTTTTTTACCTAGACATATGATTTAATTAATAATGGAAAAGACTTCAACTTTCTGCTTCTAATTTTATATGAAAATAATTTATTTGTTTAATTAAAGATACAATGATATTTTTGTGATATTATTTAATATTTATATAATGATCCGTAGTTGAACCAGATAAACCAGAATTCAACCGTTGAACCAGATAAACCAGAATTCAACCGTTGAACCGGTGAGCCAATTCCTTAACTAATCCGTCCTCTAGTACGGTTCTGATAGCACTGCTTTGGAGCACTCGTCTTTCGCAAATACTTCTAGTGTATTACTGTTCGTGAATCAATATAAATTTCTATAATATTGCTTCATCGGTAGTATTTGCCTTTTAATATTAGTCCTATATGAATCATCGTTAAAGATCTAAATATACTCGTGACCTTTTCTTTAACAACCATTCTACAGAATCAAAGATACGCCTGTAGAAGGGAACATGGAATTTTTCTTGTCATATAAATTGGCAAAAGCCAAAAGGTACTAGAGTCTTGTGTTTTGAATATCGCTTCGTTCGCTATGGCATACTTTGGAACAGACCCAGGGGACTACCATGACGGAGGTGATGAACAGTCCCTATTTGGCATATGTGAACTGTAATGACTGAGATTAAATAAATTTTTTTATTTAATTTTTAAAAAAAATTCATATATTTGATTTTAACCGTTGATTTAAAAATTAATGATCCGAATACGCCAGACAAGAGCTGCCTATGGTGCTGCAAGGCAACTCGGCCCTATCACTTCGGAAGTATTTAGTATAACTTGGTCGACTAAAGATAGAACCAAGATGCCGCAATAAAGCTACTCAAACTCTGGTGGTGATGTTTGACTTTTATATTAAAGAAAATTAAGATTTTCACAAAATGTGTTCATTTTATTTCTTGGTGGTCATTCATTTGTTGCAGGCGCTTCTTCCCTTTGCTCATTATATATCGATTGTTGTTTGAGTGGTATGTATATATATATTTTTTTGAAAATTGTACTGGTCTTATTTGGTAAATTCTAAAATGCTTGATTTTTAAACTTTATTTCTACCTTTTTAGAAATGTTTTTAGAAACAGCCTGAAGGGATATTTTCAACAGATGCTTCTGTTTTTTCCATCAGTTATTATCCAAATAATCTCAATTATATTTACCATATTCTCCATTCATTCATACTTTTGTCTTTTGATAATAAAAAATAATATTTTTTCAAACAGTATACAACTTATCAAAATATTTAAGAATTTATTTACCAAATATTATAATTATTCCTATTTTTGAGAAACATATTATCAAAAACATGAACTTTGCTAAACTAGGCCTAAATTTTGAAATTTACGCTTCGTCCCTTTATTTACTCCACTTCAAAATTGTTTTACTTTTTCATTTTCCAATTCCCCAAAGAAATTCTAACTTCGTCTAATGTGCCAATCATGTGGTTAAGTGGATTAAGTTTTTACGGATGCAGCCATATTTTAGGTCATTTACTAGTGCATCGAATCGAGTATATACTATACAAAAAATAGTATTATTTATATGAACATGTTAGTGTACTATTCTCCTGCGAAATTAAAATTACCATTAGGTACTGTACTAATGAGCTAAACCGTTCAAAATCATGTTGGGGTTTTAATCTTTTGAGGACTCATTTTCTACGAGTCTCAAATAGAAATTAGGCCTACTAAAGTAAAAAAATTGAGCTTGAGCATAGCACTGCACGAATCACCAGGGGCTCGATCAGTGAGAGGCTCTGAGTAAGAATTAACCAAAAAAATAAAAAGCTGAAAATAAAAGGGAGGTGTCGACAAGGTGATGGATTATTGACAGTTCAAGATAGACTGTCAACAATCTATGTGCTGTCAGCACATAAATGTTTCATTCTACCACATGTCCAGCCTCTACCTTGTGTACGAAATGCCATCTTAGCCTGTGTAAACACATTTTAACATCTATTTTTAGTCTAAAACACATTAAGGAAGAGGGAGAGAGGTATAGGATGAAGTGTTGATGAAATTTTGCCTATTCCCGAGCCTCCTGAGCTATCCGATTCTTGAGAGCTATATCAAGTTGCCAAAACGTTTTAGACGCCTTGGATAAGTTAATCATTGAATTTTTAGGGATAAATTAAGAAAGTTAGCAACCAAATTCTTACATGCAAAGCTATATAGCTACATAGTTAAGCTTATAAGTGATAATTCTTCAAATTTTGCCTAGATCCTCTCCACATATGATTAGTTAAATTTTGGGGACGTATACGTTTGGATAACTAAATTGCGTTTTTGAGACTCTCTATGGACGACTTAAGGTATGGTTAGGATATCCCTCAATTAAACTTAGTACCATTTGATAATTTTGGTAATTTTTGTTATTTTCATACATTTTTATTGGAGTTTATGATAAATTAGCATATAAAACCTTCATGCATGTTAGTTTTAACATTTTTGGTATAAATAGAAAGTGTAAAAATGAGGAAAATTATATGTTTTCTAATTTTAAAGGAATTATAGGGAATTTTTAGTAATTTATGGATATTTATGGGAATTGTGAAAATATAGGAAAGTTTGAACAAAATAAATTGAATAGCATAGATGGCAAAATAGATTTTAATATTATGAAAATTGTTGTCTTACATTATAAGTGTTGGTCCGTAGGCAAATCTTAAGAGATGAGGAGGTGAATTGTAATTTTAAAAATTAATACAAATAATAACAATCAATATTAAAATTAGAATGAGAAAAGGAGAAGGAAATGTAAACTCGTTTATAGTGGTTCAGCCAAAAATCTTTCTTGATTTCCTACGTCCACTCTCTCAAGTCAAACTGCTTGAATTTCCGTTATGACCAACGAAATAATTACATAATACCGATTATCTTACCGGGTGCTAATCACTCCACTTAAAATAATCCTTCAACTCTTGCAGTATACCCTCACAATGATTAACAAAGAATCACAATAAAGTTTGGAAATAAAAAATTATAATTTTTCTCTTCTCTCTCAAAGATATATGATACACAGATTTAGAACACTTTTGAGAGATCTAATCACATTAGAATGATATAAAAATTAAGTTTGGTGTGGCTTGATTTGGACTTCAATTGCTCATAAAAGTGAAAGTGGATTTTTGAGCTTTTTGAACACTTAGATCTAGCTTGTATGAACAATTGGATAAATAGCCTTGTAATTCTTGTTCATCAAACTCAGATTTGAACCTCTTTTTTTGTGTATTGAAGATGAACTAGCCATTTTTTGTTATTAATTGCAAGATAAACAAGTTGAGTTGCAATCAAATATGACTGTTATGATTAAATCTGTAGAGTGTACCGTTACATAGGACTTATGTACCGGTACTCATTGGTGTTCTATTACACAGATACTTGTGTATCGTTACTCAGGATCATTTCTCCTTGCATAGTTCTTTGGAAACCGTCACATCGGCTAGATGTAGCGTTAGGTGTACTAGTACACTAACTTTGCATACTGTTACTCTGCATCATGCTTTTCTTTGTAGAGCTATTTGGAAGTTGTCACCCTAGCTATGTGTAGCGTTATACCTGTGGTGTTAGCTATGCGCAGCGTTATACCAGTGGCGTACCGGTACACATATTATTTTACTTCATGTTTTTCTTTGTAGAGCTCACTAGAAGTCATCACACTAATTAAGTATAGCATTATACTTATGGTATATTGTTATACTAATTTTGTGTACCATTATTTTGCTTCATGCTTTTCTTTGTAGAGCTCACTGAAAGCCGTCATACTAGCTAATTGTAGCATTATACTTGTGGTATATCGTTACACTAATAGAAATCTTTATCATGTGAATACTATTTAATTTTTTGCCAATATTATTCTGAAATAGCTTGACAAGCACATTAGATTACGGAATCTGGAGCGATAATTAATATTATTATCTTAAAATTTTATCATCAAAATACTTTAAAAAAATTTCGATAATTTGATTCAACAATCTCCCCATTTTTTATGATAACAAACTTTTGACGATAATATTAAAAATGTTCCCCCTTAATAAGTGCAATATGTGACAGTATAAAAGGATGTGATCAGTTTTCAAAGTCTATAACTATACAAGGGCACATTTAACCTAATCAAGTACAAAATGGGCACGTTTAACCCAAGAACATATGCAATGAGCACATTTAAGCCAAAAATAAAAGCAATAGAATAAAAAATAATGAAAGCAATTTTAACTATGATCATAACAAGACATGAATAATATTGAATAAACCAAACATCTATCACATAATCATTTAACTTCAAAGACATAAAAACAAAACAAAACACTAACACAAAATATATTCCCCTTACACAAAACATACTCCTCCTTAGCCCCAAATACATTACAAAAACAAACATAAGTTCACTCCCCCTTTAACATAATAAAAAAGAGACTACTCGTCGTCGTCGTCATTGCCGTCTTTACCACTTTCTTTTTCACCACATTCTTCATCATGAAAGCCATTTTCATTGTCGCCACTTTTTTCGGCGTTTTCTTTACCAACTTTTTTCGGGAGGTGAACGTCATCATCACTCCACTGATTATCATTGTCATGATCGAAAATATTTATTTCGGGTCGGATTTCGAGAGGAATAAGTTGATAGAGATAATTGATTTTCTTATCTTCGATTTTCTTCTTTGTGCGAGATAGACGTTTGAGAATTTTAGAAGTGGAGGAATTAATGAAGTCGAAGAGAGTGGAGAGAGTCAATTTCTTAGATTTTGATTTTGGAATGGAGGTTGAAAAAGAAGGACGAGAGGAATGAGGTGCAGTATTGCCATAGAGGGGTTTAAAGACGTTTAGATCATCACTAAGAAGATTGATGTTTGGTCCTGAGACTTGAATGTCATTCCAATGCCAAATCTTTAAAACTTATCAAATTTGATATTGTCTTGATTAAAAGTTTTAAAACCAATAAACGTCTTTTTGTCTTTTCCCGACTTTTCTTTGGAAATGTCATGCCCCCCGAATCCTAAGCACCCGAAACCGGGGGGTGATGTGCAAACTATAACCAATCCATAATAAAAATACTAAACTAACGAAAGCTAAACCAAAAAAATCTGAAACTGTACATAGACAAACATAAACAGCTACCCAGAATTCTAATACATCATGTAGGCATGGAAAAATTTTGGCAAATAAGAAAATGCCACGTGTCTTTTAAAATGTCAAAAATGTGTATTTAAATAATTTCTCTACTAAATAAATAAAAAGGAAATTATTTAATACACAAGAAAAATTATTTTCCTAATTAAATTAAAAGGGAAAATTAATAATTATTTTCTTTATGAAAATAGTTATTTTATAATTATTTGTGGATTTTTCTCTTAAATAAATAATAAGAGATAATGTTTAAGATTATCCACATTGAATCATTTA
>MKEJ01092736.1:0-12995 GCA_001753735.1 Embelia ribes
TTCAAAGAGGTGATATGTGTATACTTATGATGTATTAAAAAGTAACGAGATGTATGAATATCTACAGTTATTCATATTTTATTCAGGCTTATAATTATTAGGCAAGTATGTGGTATACTACTCAGACTCTTCCTTATAGTCTTGTTGAGGATCCGACCATATTTCTTTTGCATTTGTATCTCTTTCCCAACTATTTACAGGCATTACGGAAGATTAAAGACCGACAGAGAAGTTTAAAGCCTTGAAGATGTTTTGAAATATTGATGTATTCAAGGTGTAGCTATTATTGTATATTTTGTGCCATAAGTGGCCTTTATTGTATATTGATATTTTTGCCCCTTAGGTAGCTTTTGGATATAGACTATTATTTGATCCTTAAGTGACCTTTATATTACATACTGGAGTTGCCTTAAGTGGTGTGTACTATATTTGGAGGCAAGAACAAAATATAATATATATTATTTGCATTTGGTTAGAAGTTGTATGAAAGTATAGATATGTTCTTGAGCTTATACACAGGACGAAGAACACATTTATACTTTCTTTTTTATTGTTTGTTTGGCAAGTATACATCTTTCATTAGTTTTTGTAAATAGGAGTTTATGGGTGGAATTGTTCCATTGCAATGCTCTGTATTGTACTTGACATTATAAATTGGAGTTGTACGATTATGAAATTATATTGATTTCAAACAGTTGTATTGTTGGCCATTTTATATTTTTATGGCATGATGATAGTCGTAGACAAGGAATGGGTTGGTATCATTATCCTATTTTCTTTAAAAGCTCGCGTCCCTAGGTTTATGGGGATTCGTGGTGTGAAAAATTAGTATTAGAGCTAACCAGATTTTGTAAACCCTGGTGGTTTCTGGGTAGAGTTTATGGAATAGTTAGTATTTGGTGATGTGATTGGACATGAAGTTAGAGATGAATATTTATGGTATACTTTGGTGATGTTATGGACTTGTATTGTGAGGAGTTATTTTGATTAGTAATGTGTTTACATCTTGGAGATGTTTATAAATTTCAAGCATAGTAGTGTTGCATGTGTTAGACACATGTGTTGCATGGCATATGTTCATGAGAGACACGAATTAATATGGGGTTCATCTGATATATATGTATGTGGCATTATATTTTTATATGTTGTAGGGTATCAAAACTGAGATTCAGTTACGGATATCCTTATATATATATGGCAAAAGCGCTTTTCTGGTTTTCCTATATCTTTGATGAGTCAAAAATATACTAAGCTATGTGTTAGCTTGTAGATATGATGCGGTGGTGATATGATAGAGGTATGGAATTATTTCAGTAGACACGCGATAGTAATGAGGTGGTGGATGTGAAGGTCGAAGAGGTCACAGTCGATGTGTTGTGTCTCAGATAGGTGAAGTCTCATATGAACCAATGATTCTTTCGTTTGAATTGTCATTTCGTTTGACATGTTATCAAGGCTTGATACTCTCTCCGATCAATAGAGGAATTTGAAATCCTTGTCTTATCTGTGGCGAGTTCGATCGGAAGATAAATCTGAAACCCATTGAGTATGTGCACAACATTCATGGATTTAAGGAATTGTATCTTGGCCGATTTGTCGTACTATCATTATTCGTTTGAAGTTTCTCTTATTTGGCATTCCTCTACGAGTTGTTGTTTCATATGGAGGGTTGTTGTTCTTGATTCTTATTCATTGTTTCGGTACATTAGTTTGATTCCAACAAGGTTGTCAAATTTTGGGAATGAAATTTCCTAAGTGGGAGAGGATGTAATGTCCCGGAAATATCGAGTAAATTTTTTCGCATTTATAATAATATTATCGAAATGTATAATATTACTAATTCATCATTGCAGAAGAATATGAAATGTTATAGAAGGAGGAATGAAGTTTTAGCGTAAGTACGAGGCTCTAGTATTGTTGTCGAATTAATACGAGATGTCGTGACTTTATTATAGTTAGCACGTACAAGGAAATATTTTATAATGATCTTAGTACTTGTATATCGAGTGATTGGTGTGAGTAGAAATAGCGTTTGAAGTTGAAGGATGAAGATCAGAGGTGGCTTTGGCAAAACTGGGCTACCGTTCAAATGGTACCCTCTGCCATTCAAACAAAAGTACAGTTTGAATGGTGCCTTCATGCCATTCAAATGGCAGGGCCGAGTAGGGCCCAATCACTTTTCCCCCCTTTTCTATGTAGTCAATGTTTAATTGTCCAATTCCAATAGACATAAATTGAAGTGAGAGAGGGAGAGAGATTTCATTTTTGCTCAACTCTAAGAGCTTAGTTTGATGTAGCTACGGGGCTCAAATTCAAAAAATAAGTGGATTTTCTTCATCCTTACATCATAAAGATCATTTCTACCTAAGTTTTTCTATCTTACTTGTTCGTTAGAATTGCCTCATTTTTGTGCACTTCTTTTACGTAAAACTTTCTTTGATATTCTTGTTCATTATAAGGAGTAGAACAACTTTATATCTTGGTGTTTGACGATTTTATTTTATTTGCTATATAAAATCAAGGGGTGAAGAAGAGGTGAATTTGGGAATTTTTGCTTAGGAAGTCTCGGGACGACTTCTATTGCATTATAAGGTACGGGTATAAATGAACAATAGTATAAGTTTGAACGTATATATGTAGATAGAATGTATATTCATGTTTTAAATTTAAGGAGTATCATTCATTTATGTATGAATTACACTCCCCGTATACCTTACAATTATTATGTAAAACAAGGCATCCAAGTATATTTAAGTTGTTAAGTATATGTTTTGGTTATATTATGAGTAGCGTAGGTTATCTAAGTGGTGACATGTTTGTATGAAAAAATTTGGAGGATGTACGTAAGTATTAGAAAGACGTATGTAAGTATTCGAATGATGTATGTTAGCGATGTTTTATGTTTATAAGTAAGCATATAAGTACGCATTGTAAATATAAGTAAGCAAAGATGTATGAGTTTGTGATGTATGAATAAGTATTTAAAGCTTGTTAGGTATGTGTAGTCGTAACGTGTTTATTGAATAAGCATAAGAAGCTTGTCTATTGTTTAAGCCTAGTTTGGTTGTAATACTCATACATTTCATTGTATGTTATTAGCAAGCTTAGGTCACGTTTTGTCATGACAATTATGTAAGTAAGTATATTGCCTATATATGTCACGTTTTGTTATGGCATATATGACAAGTAAGGCATATGGCATAGTATGAGAATAAGGCATTTGGTGAAGTATTCATGTTCATAAGTATGACATAATCATAAGCATTCATATTTACAAGCATAACATGATCATAAGCATTCATGCTATGATTATAAGTATTTGAGAATAAGTTACCTATTGCAATATAAAACACCCTAATCATTTTAAGAAAAAGGGGTATAGGAACTCCCTCGTTCTTTTTTTAAATGCGGTATTTTAAGAAAGGAAAAATCCGTGTTTTGCATTATCATTATGTTATGGTGTGACCATGGATTACGTTATCGTTTTTTCGTGGCGTAACTTATGATTTTGTTATCATTTTGTAATGGCAAGTCATAGAAGGACGTTTAGTTATCATAGACATTATGTCATCTCGGGTATAAGGATTACCCCATGTGCATTACATAAGAATAAGGGCATAAGAAACGCCTATGTTTGTTTTTAAGAAAAGTAAAGGGATAAGTCCCAATATTCTTTTTAAAAGTAAACGAGATAAGTCTCGTATGCATAAGTGCATGGATTCGTAGTCGTAGTAAACGAGATAAGTCTCGTATGTATAAGTGCATTGATTCATAGCCATAGTAAATGAGATAAGTTTCGTATGCATAAGTGCATTAGTTTGTAGATGGTATGGTCGAGATAAGTCTTGTATTTATATATGTTGCCTCTTTAAGTAGTATGTTCTCTTATACAAATGTTACTTCGTAGGTAATAGTTGTATGAGTACACCTTTACTTATGTGATTATTTATATAAAATGATTTTGTTCATTTTACATGTGTACATACATGTTATTTACCGCTTACTGTCAGGTTTTGTCATATTATTGATTTCTGACCCATAATTTTCTTTTCTTTTTGTACACCTTTATTAAACAATTTTATAGGTCTGGTGTTTGCTCAAGAGACGACTTATAGGATATGGAGTTGCTTATGCAGGGGTACTTTTGTAGCTACGGGCTAGTTGTACATATTTGTATCAGACTATGATGATGTATTATGTTGTATTTTGTAGCGCACTCTGATTTACCGTTGGCGTTGTACAAAAGTATAGGTTTGTTCTGGCTCTTGTACACGCGGTGAAGAACATACTTATACCTTCCTTCTTATCATCCTTCTTATTATTTTGGCAAGACTACAACTTGATTTTGTATATGTAAACAAGGAGTTTACTATTATTTGTAAGTGGAGCTGTATGATTATGTATATATACTGGTTTTGAAGATTGTATTCATGAGCCATATTATGTATATTATGGCAGGATGATCTATAATTGGGAAATGAGTTATAATAGTTGTTATATTTTTGTTCTTTTACTCTCACGTCCCTGGGCCACGGGTTTCGTGGCTTGACACCTACACCGGTAATGAGTTTCCAAGGTACAATATTTGCTCGCTACACCTCGAAGGAAACTGCACTTGAGGCGTCTGGTCAAGCCTTCGATAGTGCAATACTCTCTTTTTAAATGGTTGTGTATGTATGTATTGAAGTGTTGAGTTTTCTGAATGCTCAAAATTGTCTGAGGGACAACCTATTTATATAGAAAATCAGCAAAAAGTTACAAGTTAGTCTTAAAGTCACCATTAAGTGGATGTAATTGGTGGCTGTTGAACTTGTGACCCCCTCAGAACGTGGGGAGAAATTATTTATACACCTTAATGCAAAAGTTAGTAGGTCAATTCTGTAACAGTCTCAGGGAATCCAAGGTTACTTCTAGAACCTCTGGATTTTCTTGCAATTTCTGAAATTTATGGGTCTTTTTGCAATTTTTGAAAGTATTTAATATAAATAGTAGTTCTGAACCACAACCGGAACCAGATAAGGACAATAACATGTCTAATGCGCTATGCACAACCAGCTACCAGGTCCAGCCCGCCCCTTACCGGCCTAACAGAATGTGCGCGTGTGTGTGATGCTTCTACCTTTATGTGCATGTGATATGCTAGATTACACCTCTAGCAGCATATATTGTTATATTTATATAATAGATGAAACATTTGGGATAATTCCCAACAAGTTTAAATACCTCACTTCCAATCGCCTTTGAATACTTCATTTTGAAACTAATTTTCATTCACACCATTTGAGAAATATATACAAAAATATTATGTTCTTTGTAAACTATTGAAAATATAAAATTCTAAAAAAAAAAAACCTATTGAAAATATAAATCACAAAATAAAATGAAATGGAATTGTGATTAATTGCGATCTAGATCAATCATAAATTTGATTTATTTTTTCTTTCTAAATTTAATATCTTCATCTTTTGTTGCTCCGAGTTTTATGGAAAATATATGCAACACCCTCGAACCAGCTTTAATAAATACATAATTTTAAACTCTTTTTGTAAAAATTTTGGAGGAATTTTTTTTAAAACATAATTGAAAACACAACTCATCACATATCTACAGCTGATTCGACGGTATTAAACTACCAATTATCAAAACCCAATGTAATAGATAATAATGCAGAAAACTACAGAAACGATAACCACTCACCAAGAAAACCTGTCAACCATATATACATGCACTGGAAAAATTGGGCAGCATTTCTACATATGTACAATATAACCAATCTATAACTATATAGACTAACCAACCACATAGTACAAATATTATAACATATACAACCCGCATGTCAGCATCAACGATATAATATAACACACTTGAATGCCTCGTCTGCAGTATAAAAGGAACACCTACTACAACTGTCTCAAAATAGTAATATAATAATATCATATGACAATACCCTGAAACTCAATATAAGCTGAACTGTTGCACACAAAATGAATACCACCGCAACACCTCCTCTAGCTCTCGTTCACCTCTGAGTCCTCTGTAACACCCACCTGTACAGGCACAAACAAAACAAACGAGTCAAACACTAGTATGCTATAAATGCTAATACAATAATTTGCTCAATAAGTAGTTGGAAGGGTATAACAATCTACTATCACAATAATAAACACAAAATGTTAATTATCATATCTAAAGGCAGTCGATCGTAGCCATTAGGGGAAGCGTGCGTCTATCTAGCGATCCGTTCTAAATACAACTCGAATATAATATCATAAATTGAATCGTAATGCATTTCAAAAGGATATGGGCTCACCCTAACTCAGTTGCAGCTCAATCTTAGGTATATTCGATGCAGCCCAGGAGCCCGTACCTCTACTGGGGTCTACTGTACATATTTCAAGAAACTCGGTAATCGAAACCCAATCAGTAAGTCCCATCTCTGGGGAGTCGGGGAACAACACATCTCAAATCCCTGCAAAATACACGTTACTCTGGCGCAACAATAGTATATATATTCATATATCACATGGCGAATAAAATAGTTAATTACTCCACCTTTACACTAATCTCACTACCTAAAACCAACTAAAAATATTATTCATAATACTATAAAAGTATTTATAAGATAAAAGCATCTAACCCGTACCCCGATCTAAAATCAGTTTGATACTCGAAATGCGACTACACTACCATCTACACTAAACCCAATAAAAGAAATACATAAAATCCGTAAATTCCCAAAATACTTAAAATATTAACATACTCGCCTAATTTAAAATACACCTGCTTAAAATATATTCTCTAAAATGATTCTAAAAAATATTACCAATTTTTTCTAAAATATATCTTCTTCCCAAAAATCCCATAATTATCCCAAAAATATTTTTGAAAATATTGTATACTCAAAAACTTTAGAAAAAAGATCAGAATATATTTTTTCAGAAAATATTTTCTCAAATAAATCCTTTTTTCTCAACTAACAATATAAAAATATTTCAATAAATATACCAAAAATTCCACAAATTATATAAGTATTCCAATAAATCCTAAAAATATATCAAAATTATTTTCTTCTCAGAATCACATTTTCTTCAGAATTTTTCCCTTATTTAAAAATTTCCAAAATTTATGTTTAATTTAATAAAATAGAAGAAAACTTACCCAAAATCCCAATAAATATGCAAAAATTATTTTATTCACATGCATGTTAAAAAAAACATGTTTTCCAGCAGATACCAATTTTTCATAACTAAAAATAATTTCGAATATATTTTTCACTATTTCAAAACTTCCAAAAATACCATTTGTTTTAGAAAAATCATCAAAAATAATAAAATCGTCCAAAAAGTATGATATTTACATGCATGTCCAAAATTCCAGTTCTCAAGCTTAGATAAAATTTTCAGAATTTTTAACCCATAATTTAACCCCCAAAAAAATTTCTCAAAATAAATAATACACAAACTTAGAATTTCCTAAACAATTAGTAAAAATTGCACATGTAACCCAAGTTATTTTTATTATATCACTAAAAATTCCAAAAAGTCCAGAAAAGCTTTAAAAATGAAGAATCTTTGTGAAATCCCTTAAAACAATTATTTTTTTTAAAGCATTCAAAATTCCATAGCTAATTCTATAAATTTTAGAAAAATATGAAACAATTTTTTTAATTTCCCAAAAATCGTATTTAATACTCATAAAATTTAAAACTTATGGATCATATTCTTGATACAATTTCCCAAACATTAAAACATTTCATATTCGATACCATTTTTATTGCATACGCGAGTTTAATACCAACAATCGAGAATTTAAAACATAAATAGTTGAAATAATATACCTAAAAACACGTCGAATATGTGTGAAAAATATTTCCGAACCCTCAGGGTATGCTCATGTGGCTCGTCGGAGTTCGAAATGCAACCCAAACACTTCAATTCCCTTTCTCTCACCCTATTTCTCTGAAATAGTAACTATGTATAATAAGTAGCTCTATCACCGAGTTTATATATATATATATATATATATATATATATATACTAGTTATATGATTTTGACACCCAAGCACTTAGGTGTCAAAATTTTGGTGTGCCATGAGGTGCTATTTGAACTGCATACCAATCATTTGAACGGTAGTCATCACCCAAAAAATTTTGTGATTTATAAATCAGGAGAATAATAATAAAATACTACTAATAATAAAATAATTCAAATAACAATATTAAATTAATAACAACTCCCATGTTATTATACCTTTACCAAACGAATACTACACCTGCACAATGTTTACTCTATCGAATCCAAGATACAAATAAGTTGGAACACAAATGACACGCCATCCTCCACATACAAATCATTTAAGTCGACCACGTGAGATGGATCTCGTAAGTATTTTCACAATATAGATGCGTGAAAGACTGGATGAACCTTTGCTAGTTGAGGTGGCAACACCAACCTATATGCTACTTCGCTTACCGACTCAAGAATAAGGAAATAACTGATATAATGTGGTGAGAGCTTTCCTTTCTTCCTGAATCTCATAATTCCCCTGTTTGGAGAAATCTTGAGAAATACATGCTCGCCAACCTCGAACATCAACGGTCGCATCTACCTATCTGTATAAGTTTTGTGACGACTTCGTGCCGTCTCCAATCTATGCTTAATCATTTGAACATTTTGAGTGGTCTCTGCGACCAACTTGGACCCAACAATGCTCTATTGCCAACCTCTAACCAACAAACAGGGGATCGACATGATCTCCTGTACAACGCTTCAAATGGTGCCATTTTGATCCTTGCGTAATAGCTATTATTGTAAGCGAACTTGATCAAGCTTACATGATCTTCCCAACTTCCACTAAATTCTAACATGCAAGCACATAATATATCTTCTAATGTTTGTATCGTATGCTCTGATTGGCCATCCATCTGAGGGTGAAAGGACATACTCAATGACAATTTTCTCCCCAAGGTTTCTTAAAGCCCCGACCAATAGCGCGAAATGAATCGAGAGTCGTGGTCATGCACAAATCAAAATAGGAACTTCGTATAACCAAACAATATCATCGATATACTTTCTACAAAGTTTCTCAACTAATTCGGTCATATAAATCAAAAGATGATGAGCAGACTTCGTCATTCGGTCTACAATCATCTATATAGCATCACTCCCCATTCGCAACTTTGGCTACCCGACTAAAAAATCCATCATGATTTGCTCCCACTTTCACTCGAGAACTGGTAACAGTTTAAGCAATCCACCCGGTCATTTGCGTTCAGCTTTTACTGCTAACATATCAAACACCTCGATACGAACTCTACAGTGTCCTTTTTCATTCCAGTCTACCAAAAATGACGGGAAATAGCATGTAACATTTTGGTACCCTGAGGATAAACCTCCAATGCACATGATAAGATTCCCGCTGAATCTCATTTTAAACAGATTCAGGAATAAACAAAGGACCCTGAAATTGTACTCCGCCCTTGCCCATCTAACAAATCTATGCTCGCTAATAATGTAACACAATAAGCATTCATCATCTACTCGCTGCACCTCAATCACGTGAGTAATCAAAGTTGGAGTAACTTTAATCATAAACAGTACAGCTCCATATTTTGTTTTTTTATGCAATCCAAACCAAATTCGTTCAAAACCCACAACATCTCCCATTCATTAACCTCTAGAAAATCCAATTCCATTGATGCATATTCAAGTCACGTTGGGTAAAAATGTACTTGAGAGATTTATGATTAGAGAATTCCTCAAATTTCTTGCCATAGAGGTAATGACACCAACAATTCAACGCAAAAACCACTGCACCCAGTTTGAGATCGTGACTAGGATAATTCTTTTCATGCACTTTAAGCCTCCTCAACGGGTACGCTACTACCTTCCCAAGTTCCATCAACACCCAACCAAACCCCTCATTCGATGCATCGCAATACACCAAATAACCAAGGTCTCGTTCCAGAATGACAAGAAAAGGAACTGAGCTCAATAATGCCTTCATAATGAGAAAGGACTATTCACACTTTGCTCCCCACTCGAACTTCACCATTTTACAGGTAAGTCTCGTCATTGGGGCCACCAAACTAGAAAAGTCTTTGACAAAGTGATGGTAATTACATGCTAACCCTAGAAAGTTATAGATCTCGAACACAAATTTAGGTTGTTCCCAATTGGTAATGGCCTAGATTTTTAAAAGGATCAAGCGCAACCCCGCTTTCCGAAACAGTATGGCTAAGAAATCGCACCTCACGCAGCCAAAATTCACATTCTAGAAACTTTACATAAAGGTAATGCTACCAAAGAGTAAAATGTAAAACGCGGAGATGTTCTTAGTGTGCCTCTTTCATAGGCGAATATATGAGAATATCGTCACTGATAATAACAACAAAATGATCCAAATAAGGTTGGTAGATTTGGTTTATCAAGTCCATAAATGCCGCATCAATATTCGTAAGACCAAAAGGTATCATGAGAAACTCAAAATGCCCATATTGAGTTCGCAACGCTGTCTTCTCGATATCCTCCTTCCGCACTTGTAATTGATGACAACCCAAACGAATATTGATTTTAGAAAAAAAAATGAGAACCATGAAGTTGATAAAAAAAAAAAGATTATCAATACGTTTCATTAACACACAAATTAATGGTTTAATGTAATTAGTTTAAGTGCTTTTGAAACTGGGGTTGGACGTTACTAACAATGTAAATAATGCGTAAAGTGATTCTCAATATGGTTAAAGTGTAAGTGCGAACTCTAATAGCACAATGTTTTCTAACAAGGATTACCCGCATCTTAATAAGATCGGTAATGGTAAAAATATGGTGACACCAAAATTAAATAGGTGCAGATCTAAAAGCACGAAGTTGTAAAACAAAGAAAATGGAAAATAATTTATGCACGGACAATTATGTTATACGATTGTACAAAAATCTATCTGGTTAAATATCATGCGGCGATCTGTACGAATATCAGTACTGAAACAAAAAAATGTACTTTTTTTATTGATAAATAAAATAATGAAGAAATAAATTGTGGGGTAGCATTTTACCAATGAAATCAGTAGCAAGCCTTCCATTAGTGAACCTCCCAGTAGGCTGACCATTGAAAAAGTCCTTCCCATAAGGTGGAAAGTTGCTTTTGGGGGCCAAAGGGATATAATTATTATTACCAGGATCAACACTTGAGTCCCCAAACACCAACACACAGCTCACATTGTGCTTAGCCACCTTTTGCCTTAGGTGTTGATAATCCAAATCCAAACCCCCTTCACACATTGACATTATTGTTATTATAGCTAATAAGAAAATCACCATAGTCATTTCTTGAGTTGGATATATGTGAGAAAAATAGATAAAGATAGGAACTAACTGAGGAAAAGCTGTAGCAATATAACCAATAGTATTAAGAAGATTCATAAATAGGTTTGTTGGGTTAGGTTTTAGCATTTAATTTTACATGTCCAAAATAACTTCAATATGGCAGTTGTTAAAGAAGAGTTTGGTTATAAAGTTTGTTCGGGATAAGAGGCAATTATTAAAGTCCGCTACCTCAAATATGTACAGTACAAATTTTGTCAATACTTTAAAAAATAACGCCTTACAGTGTTATAAAGTATATGCTTCCCTTTTGCCAAGTATTTTAGCAATTAGAATCTTTCATTTTTTCCAAACAATGATTATAGTTTTTGCTAAGTATGTAGCAATTAGAATTACTATTTCATTCTCTATATTTTTTATTATTCTAGTCTCATAAATTTTACTCAAATAAAAAAGTACAAACAAATTTATTTACGATACACTAATTAGTAAACTATATAGGTTAAGCTATTTGAGTCCTCTAGCTTCTTTCTTTCTTTTTCTTTTCTATTATATCCCTATATAGTTTTTTTTTATATATATATATATAATCCTATTTAATGACACTTAGGAAATGGTCTGGGCAGTTCTTGCAACGAAGTTTTGTAAAAAGTGAATCACAGTTCCGTTCTTAATTCTTATATCATTATATGTTGCGCAAAAGTTCAAAAAGTAACTGTTTGCTTTTGAACAATGATGTATAGGTGAGAATCTAGAGCCTTGAAAACATTACGGACATGCGATAAGGAGGTCATTAGATTGTATTCAACGGTCCAGATTTAAGTATTTCGTAAATTTTTTAAAAAATTACTTAATTTAAATCTAGGCCATTGCATTAAATACTTAGAATTTAATCACCATATTCTTAAAATTAAATTTAATTAAGTATTTTTTTTAATTTATGAATTATTTAAATCTGGACCATTAGATTTGATAAACGGCTCATAAATGGGTTGCAGAATTTGAGCGATAGCATTCCTGTCTTCTTTCGATAAAGCTATTGTCCTTGTATATCACTTGCACATTAACAAGGACCTGTTGATGATCATAAAGATTTGTCCAGATTATACATGTAGTCACCACTTTATGAAAAACCATAAGGTAGTACTATGTTAAATAAATGTGACTCGTTTGGTGAAATAATGTCTCTCCCCCAAAAATCATGTAGATCCTTTAACACGTAATTACCTTTGCGTGTTTTTCCTTTTTTGGCAAAGGCTTACCATATGAGCATTAACGGAACTAGGGGCACGTGGTCACGGTCCCTAACCACCGAAATCAATAAATTTTATATGAGCATTTTGAAAATTTTAATGACTTTTACTATGCGGTCATTCTAAAATTTTGTTTCTAGTCCTACGTATATATAGAACAAATAGAATTGGACCTCTTACCTTAGAATTTTGGGTTTGCCGTTTAATGTGAGTATAATTCCTCGTTGAGTAACAAATTGTCATAACATCAAAAGGGTTTTATTTTTCATAAAAGTTCATTTACCAATTGTTGCCAGAAGTACTATGTTGGAACTTATTTAATCAAATAACAATTTCTGAATATGATTTATAATAATAATGAACTAGAAAGAACAAAAAATTTATTTCATCAAGTTAAACAAAATATAAATAACTGTAATG
>MKEJ01092740.1:0-15218 GCA_001753735.1 Embelia ribes
CAAGATGCTTGCCTGTTTTCATTCTTGTTATATATATGACTTGATGAAAATCTTGCTTCGTTTGATTTACATGATTTCACATAAAATCTTAATTTGCAACTCGTTTAGCAGTTTCATGTACGCTATCCATTTTTATTAAATGTACATGAGCCTGAATCCCCACCAGACTTTGCAGGAAAAGCACCCGTCCATCCAAGGAGTTAGATGAGTTTGACATTTGGGAAAGAGTTCCTTAGGCGTGGATTTCCTTTTTAATCGTAGCATGTTATTTCCCAATGTTTCTAGTATTTTGTTATTATGAAACCTTTGTTTAACGTTTGTGGCCGGTTTGAGCCTAGATTGTATCTATCTTTCAGGACTGATTTAGTCATGAATAAATAGTAGACTTCGTATTGTTTGAACATTTTATAACTTGTCTAAACGTCCATTTGCTAAGATGATTCCACAGCTTGATAATTTGATGCCTTGGGTTCCTTTACGGAATACGGGCCGTCACATTATCTCCCCCATCTTATTCATACCTAAATATTCCATTTCCTACAATAAAGAGGATTTGGGGTCTTGGAGTTGTCAGCATCTATATTCTTGAGTCACCAACAGACTAGGGAGATAAAAAAAAAAAAAGGAAAAATACAGGAAAGAAAATATCTCAATACTTATACAGAATGATCAATCCAGAGGAGCGAATAAAAAGTGGAAAATCGCCATACCATAGAACATCCAATTACATGTTTGGGGAAGAAAAAAGAAACTACATTGTAAATATCACGAGAGACATTCGTTTATGTAGTAATCTAATGTATGTCGTGAGCATGAATATTTTTTTTTATTTTAAACATCAACATACACAAACGACAAACATCGAAATAACATTGAAATGAAATTGAGTGACATTATAACGAATACATATTCACTAACTTTCAAAACAAACAATTAAGATTTGATATAATCAACAAAAATAAAACTAAAATTTGAAAAGAAATTTATGTCAAGTAATAATGCAGCCTCTATGAAATATTTCATCGAATACTTCATAAACATTTCCAATTCTTAGTAAATACATTATCAAAAGCTTATTAAATGTAACCTGCAATTTGTCTTTTGCTACAATATTTTTGCTAATCTAATGGTTTTGAAATGTGGAAAATTTGGCATTTCACTCAAAGATCGAATATAGATCTTAAGGTATACAGTCGTACAATAATTTTTCGAATGTCACCACATACATTCGAAATCTCAGAGGCCGAATGTCTGTGGTGGTGGCAGTGGCGGTGGTCGTAATGGTGGGATGATGGTGATGGGGCAATGGTGGTGGGTTGTAAGCGGTGGCAATGGTGGTGGCGTGGCAGCAACGTGCAGTGGCGGTGGTAGAGGTGGGGGCGGCGGTGGCTGGTGCCGATGGCATATGGCGGCAATGGCTAAGGAAGGGAGTGGTAGGAGAGAGTTGGGTTTAGACAGAGAAAAAGTTAAATAATAATAATAATAATAATAATAATAATAATAATAATAATAATAATAATAATAATAATTTTGCTATTAATATAAAGGGCAGTTATGTAACTTCACCTTTTTTTTTATAGAATAATTAATTTGTGGTGCCTTTAATATTTTTTGGTGGTGCAAGTAGCAATAATTTAATCAATTTGTAAGTGGTGCTTTTAACCATGTGTAAATAAAATTGTCCCTTGATATAGCACAATTCTTCGCAGCAATAAGATATACTCCCGAAGGATTAGGATTGCTTGTTCTGACTATTTTTATGCATCAAGAAAAATTTAAGTTGAAAATTCATCTATTGTTTTATGACAAATCTTTGAAGAGGCATCTAATAAAATGTACCAATAATTAGTACTCACTATACATTTTCTTTTTAGTAGGTAACAAAGCATATGCTTACGGTCTAATGCTACATGATTGAGACCTATGTGTCATGAATATAAATCCTGGAGTGTTTGCCTTCTGTGGTTTTACCTAACCCACCCAAATTCTTGATTGTTTTCTTCATTAGATATCATTTTGCCTCTGCTTGCTAACTATTTCGCTCTCCCTCTCTTTTTTGCTTCTGTTTGTGCAGCGTTTTATCAAATATTTGCTCTACATTTCTCCTGTCAAACCCGAGCATGCAACTGCAAATGTTTTCAGCTCGCCATCCTTGGAACATTTCTTTGGATGTGTATGACCCGTTAACTAATAGAAGATGATTCATGTTTGCTTCAACTATCTTTGCTCTTCATGTTTTTGGCTGGTTATATTCGGCAATGGTAACTTGTATCTGGTCCCTTTTCATTCAATTTTTGTTGTTTTTCATTGACCAGATGTGTATATGTTTTGTTGTTTTGGGCATAGAAACTTCTATTCCATCATTGTAATTCAGATCGGCCTACATTTAACAGAAATTGGTTGTTTAAGTTCATAAAAAAGGTTGTATGTGATTCATCACTGTTGAACATGTCATGAGGATGATGTTATATAGTCCTGTAGCTTTGTTTTCTTTTTCAATTATATGCTGTGCTCTATAATCTTATTTTATTTTATCCGTTTTTTCGCACGCATGCGATATGATTATGTTTGCTAGTTTGCATTTCGGTTTGTGAAAGACCTCTGTGATAGGTTTTATTGTTTTGTTTTTATGCAAGGACTCGGAAAAGGTATTGCTATATATCTGCATCATTTCACCAGTAACTTTTTCTATTTATTTTAATGAGGTTTGTGATGTGAATGTTAGATTTCTTACGAAGAAGTATTTTATCTTTTAATCGTGACTGGACGATAATGCAAGTACCCTAGCCTAGCTTTTCCTGGTATGTATTGTTTATTTTTGCGAGTGTCAGACTATTCTTTTCTAAATCAAATGTGTTCCTTTTATAATTTTGGAACAAGTTTTTCTAGTGGTGTCAAATCTATTTGGAATTCATGTAGTAAGGAGACTATTTGTTTACGCGATCAATCATAATTCATATTATGAATATTGCCGCTTTAAGATGCTTTAAGATGTTGAACAATGACGAGGAAAATGTGAATATAAGAACCTAGGTGGCTGTTTGTTCTCCTAGAACGTCGTGTTTGAAGGCAATATGAGTTCTCCGAACTCAATCTTTGATGAAATAGGTTAACCAGCGTTTTTCTTTCTGTTGATGATAGAATTTCACCGATAGCAAAAAGGAAAATGTAATCATGAAGCATCCCTGACTTTTGGTTAGAGTCGAGGATTCAGTAAAGAATAGTCGTTGATTCACGACCATTGATGAAAATCCTTAGCTACTAATCTTGCCTTGTAGCACTCGAAAAAATCAATTAATAAAAAAAATTCCCTAATGCCAAAGCCATCAATGCCTTCAATCATGAATCCCCTATTTTCAGTACTTGTTGATGTTACATTGGAGGAGCTTTTATGGATGATGTGCGGTGGGGGCTTTGTGAAAATATGAATCGGAACTTTATCCCCCGGGAAGTACCCGCTGCTAGCAAGATCACATCACAGGCTTCATCCAACATCATGAAATCCATAGCTCCAGTCCCTCGTGGACGAACTTTATGCCAATGCATTGCATTCCGGAGTTGCCTACCAGATTTTTAACATTCCCAATACTTACCAATCAAGCTGGTAATATCCTGAATGATACTGAAATCCGAATAGTAAACCACTAGTAGCAGCATTGGCCGTTTGGCAGAAACACTGCAAGCGGGAGATACTAAGACGGTACCAAAAGGAGGACCTTCATAGGTATAGCGGCCCAAACGCACTTTAGCACCCGATGAAATAGCTAAGGTTACAACAACAGGAAGAAGCGTCTGGTGACTAACGATTCTCTTCTCAAAGTAAAACTAATAATTTCTCGACTATGGTACGTAGGCAAATGCTCTACCAATTCATTTAGGAAAAAGCCTTCAGCATCAATCATGGAAAAAACCCCAAATATGGTGTAATATTTGTGGATACGACTTTCTATTATTCTAAAATAGCCGAGTGAAAAAATAAAATCAAGCTAATTCTGTTCGCACATTCTAATTCAATGGAAAATGCAACTTCATGTAGTAAGAGCATGCGAAAGCTGAAGGCCTCGAGTTTTAAATCATAGAGGCATCGAGTGTAGGGATGAAAATCAGGTTTGAAAAATTTTCGTTTCTAAATCCGTACTTAAAGAGGAATGACCGGACAAAATAACAATTAAATTTGTACATGTTCAAAGAAGAAATAAACTTGGAAAATTATTGGACAAAATTAAAAAATGTCTCGTAGATAAAATATATGAATGTATTAGACTTAATGGACAAAATTTCAATAAATTGAGAAAGTTCAGCATAAGTAAATAAATAAACTCTATAAATGTCTATATACAAAAAGGTGGGAAATCAGCATACGTCACATCTATAAGAGCATTCCGACCGACCTTTCTAAAAATATTGTTTCTAAATGTTGATTTTTTTCTTTCTCCAATATAAGAAATTATATGCATCAATTTTTGTTAACAAAATTTTAATATTTAAATAATACTTCCTTTATTTCACAATCACTGTGGTCTAAGCTTATAGGTTATATGCAATGGTTGGAAACTTAATTGAGATAACATTGGCAAAATTGAAAAAATTAATAATAAATACATTCTTTGATTTCTTAATTAACAATATTTAAAAAAAAAATAACGAGTTTAATTTTTATCCACCATCGGTGTAAAAGATTCCATACACTATCTGTATTGGATGAAAAACACGCATTCATTTTCACATGAAGGGACCACCACATATGTATACATATCGTTTATCCAAATCCGCTGATATATAAAAATCTATACATTGTTGGTGTATTAAAATTAAATTCAAAAGTAAATTCCCTAAAACCACAATTATTGTGAAATAGAGGGATTAGCATATTTAATATATAAAGCAAGATTAGAGAATAAAAAGTGAAGCTGCATCAACATTAGATGCAGACAAAATTACCCTTCAAATTGTCAAATATTACAATGATAAATGCTTATGAGCAGTTAAATATAAAGACAAAATTGTAATCATATCTAACCCGATTAGCAGATTTGTAGGAGTAACTCCCCCATTGTTCTCTCTCTCTCTCCTCTAAATCTTTCTTTTTGCAGTTAAGCATTCTCTCTCCCTCTCTAAATCTCTCTCCAATTGAATTTTCCATTCTCCAAGGGGAGCCTCATATCTACTTTATCCGATCTGCTCCTCATTAGCCTCTCCTTTGAATTTCTTCCTTTTTTTTTTATATTCATATTTTTTATTCATTTGATTCGATTTAATTCAATACAGATCTTATGTATAGTTTTACATTAATGATATTCATATTAATATGAAAATCATCTACAGAAAACATTAGGTCATTATTTAATTTTTAAGCTAACTTTGTGGAAAACCATTAATATATTTTTGATTGTTTATTTAATAATTGTTCTCATAGAAGCTAATCGTCAAAGCGGATTTAGCACACACATTCGCGTATGCCACAGTGACTAGTATATATATATATATATATATGGGTGTATATGTTTCTCAATCATTGTAATTTTACCTCCACATTATTTACCCTTCTTGTAGACGGCATGCTTATAACTAATTAAGTCAAATTTTTTTTTCTTTTCCGTCTTTTTAGTTGATTGACTGTCCAGTATTATGTTTATATCCTTTCGTGACATCTTAGAAGATGCTATAAACATATTGATTGATTGATAAAGGAGAAACTATGACATGCTCTGTGTAAGTACTTGAATAAAATTAATCAATGTGGTTACTCGCAATGGACCATGACACCATGAGTTCAATATTGACCATTTGACTTGAGAAATATGAGACATTCATTAGAACATAAAAACTTGTCTCATCGAGAGGCATCTCAACCCCTTCATCAGAGTTGTCTTATCAGGAGGTATATTTGCTCCCCTTATCAGAGCCCAATTATCAGAAGTCATCTCAGCCTTCTCAGTAAAGACCAATTATCAGAAGGCATCTCAACCTTCTCAGCGAAGCCCAATTATCAGAAAGCATCTCAACCTTCTCATTGAAGCCTAATTATCAAAAGATTTCTTAGCCTTCTTATCTAAGCCTAATTATCGAAGTCATCTCAGCTTTCTCATCTTAGCCTCTTTATCATGCATCACGTCAACACAACTCATCAGAACTTATCTATATGCTTGGTTTATTAGAGTCATTTACACTCGAGTTATCAATAACTTTCTACATGGCAAGTTATGTCAGTGGTAGGACATACGCATCCTTTAGAATAGGATCATCAGGGCCGTGCGGATTGGAGGCTAAAATCAAGGGTTCGTTAAAGTAGTCAACCCATCGGGTATGCCTTGACTGATTAAGAAAGAGAGAAAGTCAAACGCCTTGGGGAACTACAAAAGACTAAAGCACGCTCTCCTAGTTTTAATGGAAGTGGCCCACTATCTCATGACCGCTTCATGAGTTCTCTATATAGTCGGTATCTTCTCCATCAGCACATCATGTTTTTAAACAAATAATTATAGCATACAAGTCATCAAGAGTCCAATAGTCCAAGCAAGCATACACAAGTATAGGCAGAAGGACCTCGAGGCACTTAGATTTATAAGTTATTCGCTGCTACTGCTCTCTCTCTATTTTTCTCTGGTTCTTTCGCTTTCCCGTCGTCGGTGGCTTGCTCATCCTACTCATGGTCTACCATTATTCCCGGAAGGTTAACGGAAGGCAACTCGATCGTTTGACGATTTATGTAAAAAAAAAAACCCCCCCAAAAAAAAAAATAAAAAAAATGAAAGCACATAGACGAGGTACTCCATAACTTCTGTGTCGGGGAGGCCAACATCGATGATTAGTTATGGGTATGGGCTCTAATCTCTAGATCAATGACAATGGTGTTGAAGCATGTTCCACGAGTACATAATAGTTTCCCAAAAAAAAAAAATTATTAAAAAAAATAATGCACCAAATCACTTTTCTTGTTTCCTTTATAATCACCAAGTATCACAAACACACCTATGCACGGATATCTCAACTCTTAAAATAGTATCTGATTCATATTTTCCTAATTGTGCTAGCTTTCAATACTGAGACGACATTCAGTTATGTTCTGTTCGTGCAAATGCCTAGTTGGTTTGCAGTTGATAACATACAACTAGCATCAACAGTTCTAACTACGTGTTAGTCATTGGCATTGGAGGATTTGGTAAAGTCTAGAAGGGGCTTACCGAAGATTACACTACGGCTGTTGTTAGACCCTTGGGCGGATGACGGGCCATGACACAATGGACTGTGTTGTGATCCGTGTCATGGCATGCAAATGGATTTGCTACGGTGTTGGGTCGTGGCATGGCATTGAGGCTTGTTGGATAGCTTCGTTGGGTAATTAGGTTTGAATGACATTGACACGGGTTGACAAGTCGGACAACATTGATGGACACACAAAAGGGTTGGACAAGAACTTGACATTTGATGGCAAGGTGTTATGAGTACTTGTTGCAACTACATCGGCATTTCGTGGGTATGTGCTGGGCATAATTCAGTGTAGCCTAAATGTTTAGTTGACATCAGTTACAAGGCCACTTACACGCAGTTTGGTGGTTACAATTGCTTGCCAATTAATTTTTATTGTAAGCATGCCAATTAATTTTTTTTTTCTAGTAATTTTTTTCTTTGAGTTTCAGTAGTTTATGATGCTCCAAAATTTCTTTATATACTGTTTTGAATTTTGTTTGTAGATCATTCTATTCTAAGATATTTGGTACATTAAAATTTAAAAAATCAGTGCTTTGGAAATTATGATTTTTGAATTTTGTTTCTATTGCAAATGATATATTGTACGTATATATGGACGCAAATGATAAATTTTATCGATAGTTTTTTATTATAAGCACACTTATTTACTTTTACTTTTCATATTTAATTATTTTGTTTCCTTGAGTTTCAAGCATTATATATATTTCTGATTTGTTTTGTGTTTTGAATTTGGTTTTTTTATTATTTCTATCCAACTGTATTCTTTATTCTTACAAAATTCAGAAAACTCAATCAGCATCGAGGTTATGACCTTTTAATTTTTGGTTTATACCTATAATTTTTTGTTTTTGATTTTGCATATTATTTTACAGATTTCAGATTTAAGTAATCATATTTTATTATTTCTTATTTTCAGTTTGACAAGTTAAATTTTTTACTTATATAAGATATCCTTCCATATCCAAATATACATCTTGTATTGATAGATTATTATTTTTAGTTTTAAGTTTTCAAATTTGTATTACCAATATTGCACGCTTATGCATGGAAAGTGAAGCTGCGATATTTTTTATTGCAGTGCGTCAATAAACTTTTACTTTTTCAACAAAAATATTTCCTTAAATTTTATGAGTTTAAACACCTAAAAAAAAATATGTCGCAGTAGGTATATTATAAATGCAATCATAACTACTAAAATGTTAACTAACAATTTTATACAATATTTACGTTTGATTATTCATTAAACTAAAGCAAAAACTATACAAATTTTAAAACTATCACAAGTAAAATGAAATAAATAATTGTTGCAGCCCTTTGCATCGCACGTTTTTGAATAAATAATTAAAAATAATCCGTACATCACACGAATATCAAACTAGTTGCAAAGAGAAATACAAACACTCAAATAGATTTTATATTGAGGAGCGGAGCTACAATAGTTCATCATGAATCACTCCTACAACGGTAAATTTTGGAACAACCTCTTTCGTAAGGGTTTGCTTGCGGAGGGAGACACCCGTCGCTCTTACTGTATGCTTCACCTCTTTCTCCACCGTTGCACACGGGTTCGTCTCTCTTCAAAGCCCCTGTCGATATGTACTTTTTGGTCTCGAGGAACCTCCGACTAATCTCTGAGCCCATAAGCATTTCCAATCCCTCATCACAAGCTGCGATAGATCCGTAGCATGGTACGCTCGTCGAAGAGATAGATTTGATGAAAACAAGTGGGGCTAAGAGGAGAAAGAGCGGATGAAAAGATATAATCTTCATGATAGGAGCTTCTATGGCTACTAGTATGTATGCCTTTTAAACTTTCCCAATATAAATGTGAATCTATTTCTAGCTTTTGCAAAGCATTGGTTGAAAGTGGAGCACACACTAGCAAGCATAAGAACCCCACTTCACCAAACTTGAGTGCTCACTTTTGGACCAATATGGACTTTCGATGGATTTTTTACTATAGCGCTAGGGGCTAATTGTTGCTAGATCACATAACAAAAATAACTATTCAAACTTGTTATACGCAGCCAGAAAGTCGAGCATCCTCCCGCTCTTACCTCGGTTTTAAGCAAATGTAGTATTTGTTTAGATTCGGTAAAGATTTATGCGTCCTTATGGCATATTGGAAAGGAACAGATTATAATGTGTTAAAATTGTCGATTTGATTCTCACCCTTTTTCCAAAGTAATCCTAATTTCTTGTTGGTCGAATCCTAGGTGTATCTCTAACATGAAAATATATTTAATTTCCCTTTGCGAGGGTTGAACATAAAAACATGTATTTTGGTTTCGGAACGAGAATGGCATACTAAGTCAGGACTTGATTAAATAGAATCGAACTTTTCGGAACGGATTGAGAATAAAAAACAACAAATCACCCACATTAGGCTTCACCGTGTATCACAAAAAGAGTTGCATAATTTAAACTAAAATAGCATAAACTATTTTAAATCACAAATAAGTAATTAGATGGGACCATAGGGGTATAAGCGCCAGTTGCCATTTTGATTCTCTCTTTTGGAAATAAAAAAATAAACAAAGAAATGTTCTTTATTACGAGAAAAAGGAATACAATTTGAACTTTTTAGAAACCTACTGAAATTTGATAATTTTCCAGAAACCTCAGCCAGGTGAACGCTGTTAGCCAATTGTAATACTAATATTTATTTCTTGTTGCAATTATGGTTGAACTCTTCTGTTCGTACTTCCGTATGTTAAGCATAATCTTGATTACAAATTGATTAGTTAGTCGAATGAACAAGATTGGACAGAAGGGTTTAACTAAAAAAACTCGGAAAAATCAATTGCAGATATTGAAAATTCAAAATCTCCACTTTAAAATCCGCAAAAAGTTGAAAGCGGCGTGCAAAAAATGTTTTCAACTCTAGTCATATCGAACTCCGAGGGGGGTGTAAACAGTTTGTTTGGGTTGTCAACACGCCCAGTCCACCCTAAAGATTAATACAACCCAATTTCAAAGTTATAAACTCGACCTCCGTCTTGCTATTAGGCATTCTTTTTGTTGACGCTATAATTCATGGGTAAGAGTAATAAAAATTCTATTTCGGGTTCAACCGACGAGTGACCCACAAGACCAACAATAAGCATGATGAATATTCTTCGCAGCTCCTTCGCCAGTTGCCTTTCCCGTTTCTTCATTTCAAATTTAGTAAGTTGCTGGATTTGTTCTCAGTACAGCAAAACCTTTTTTCTTGTAATGTTCATGAATTTTTTTGTAGGAATTGATGTGTTTTGCAAACAAGATTACTACAAAATGAGGGCAATTTACTATAATTAATTTTAATTGAAATAAATTAAAAATAATGATAATAAATTATTCTCGGTATGTAGTAATTTGTTCTGAAAACACAGTAATTCAGGTACATTACAAAGAAAAAAAAAAACTTGCATAGAGATGACATCCCAAGTTGTTAGGTCCCAAAAATTGCAAAACTTTTACAGAGGCTTTGATTCATATAACCAGCGCAACCAGCACTAGGAAAAAAAAATGAACTTACCAAATGTTTCACAATCCATTATTTAACATACATATAAAGCTTGGTACCATATATAGTCTCATAAATATGCAAACAAAGAAATGCATAAGATGAACTACGAACACCGTCGAATCCCCGTGAAACTCTACATGTTGATTACTTATTGATTACTCCGACTTCTCCTGGTTTGCTGAGATGTCTTTCAGTATTTCCTTCAGTTCTCCACTCTGCACAACAGAATATTCCATACGGGAACTCTAAAACCACTGTTTTTAACCCCACCATTTTCGATAAAATGAAAAACACTGAGGGCCTGTTTGGCTGAGTTATTTCTTCATGATCGCAGTGGTTTTTGAGTTTCTTTCTTGCTGCAGAAAAGTGGCTTAGTGGAGTTTCCAGTTTCAAATTTCCAGAAACTGAGGTCCGCAGATGTATCATTTAGAAAACCTATCCCTATGAGTTCTGTAAATTTCCTTTTATAAAATGATGAAAAGCACAGAGAACCAACATATTAACTCTATTCCAGAACCTCTGTTTGCAATACCAAAAAATCAATACCAGAAAAGTGACCAAAAATCCTTTTCTGAAAACTCAGGACAATGAGATTGAGCTAAACTATTATATTCAAGATTGAAGGAAAAGGCAACAAATTTGGGGTATTGAGAATACCTGATGCATTTTAAGAATTATGTCGGATCCTCCAACGAACTCCCCCTTGATAAATATCTGCGGAAAGGTGGGCCAGGTGCTGCAATAGAAAGATGATTATCTGAGCATATTGTCAAAGGTGACAGTAAACACCATTGTAAACTTAAAATCAAAATCGAGGGTGAAGATATTTCACAGGAGTTGAAGCATAAAAGTTTCAAACCAAGATTTAGCCAAGTCTATGAAATCCCCTATCAGAAAGTGAATATTTTCATAAATCTGAACCCGAATGTCAGGCAAGGTTTTAAAATCAAAATGACATGAAAAGATTCAAGGGTCAGCAATAAAGTGTTAAACCAGCATGAACAGTTTCTGGTATGGAAGAAATCTTAATCAGTATAAACTGTACAATATATTCCTTTCTTTTGCATAAAAAGATACCCCAAAAAAGGAAAAGCAGAAAAAAGAAAAAAGAAAACTGTCAGAATATAGGAATTACTCCTGGACCCTAAATCCACTAGAACAGATAATTTGACTCAAGCGCAAAGCAGCCAACTTACCATAACCTTTGGCGGCTAGAAACCAGAGTCTCCCCGTGAACGTTAAACTATGTTTGTTACTTTACTATAAAGGAGAGCCTAAAAGAGTGTCGCATACAAGGGCATTCCCAGCAGCTCCTCTATACACCTCACCCAAAATTTAGGGGAAAACTCAAAATCAAGCTCACATTAGAACTCCAATAACTGTTTCAAGGCTCTAAAATAGGGTGAGGAGCCACCGTACATATTTATTTAATCTCTATATATATGGCCAGTTGGTGGTGGTGATTAGGGCTAGAGGTGATGTTGGGAGAAGAAGGGTGGGCTTGGCTAAGGCCGAAGATGAGGCTAGAGAGTAGGTCCCGGGAGGGGGCTGTAGATGAAGCCGCAAAGAAGTTTCGGAGACCCGCAAGGGAGTTACAGATGGCCAAAGATTGACATGGAGAGAGAGAATAGGCGGGAGAATGGTGGTGGACATTGGGAACAAAGAGAGATGTCAGAGTACTCTGAGGATATTAATATAAAATATATTATTTTAATATTTTTTCTATTTGATAAAGAGAAGCTGGTGCGACTGAACCCTAAATATGAGCCTCTAATAAGAAAGAAAGCATTTAAGATGTTAAATATAGGGGAGTTGATTGATGTAATAGTGGGAATGCCCAAAGGCTTAGGCTCTTGTCTTGAGTTGGGGAACATATAGGACTTGATATCGATAGAATACAATACTTTCTGTTTTAAATTTTTAGGTGGATAATTCATGATTTCAACCATATTTTCTTGCCAGTTGTGCAACTACAACTTTAACACCATGATTTCAGATATTTCAGATGACTAACGTACAACCATAAACAGAAATCCACATTCCTACAAGAAGTGAATCCATTCATTGATTTATTGGTGCGATTAAAACTGTTAACCCCCACGGTAAATGAAAACCATTGCCTAGAAAAATCAATCTCACTTCCTAAACAGTTCCAAATCACGAAATACAATGCGTAATAGTTTCCAGATGTATCAGATTGTTACCTGAAAGCCTTGACTGCATTCTTAAGCTCAGGATCTTCTAATATATTTCTTGCACCAATATGGACATCTGAACAACAAATATGAATGATAATAATGAATGACATAACTAATATTTCTTAAAGTCAGCAAGGTACATGCAAGAGTTTGATCAAAGCTTAGGAGGGATGCTTCAATAAAACATCTTTGATTAGCAACGCTTATCTCATATACTCTCGTAATGCTCTATATTATAACATGTTCTTGCACACCCACTAAAAATCTAAAAGGTATGTGACCTCAACCAGTAATGCAATTATGTAGCATTCTTCATTCATCAGTTTTGCCAAACCAATGCAAGCTAATGCCCACTTACTGACCGCATAAACTAGGGTTTCACAATCCTTTGCTATAAAGGAACTTATAAACCACATACACACACAAAAACACAGAGAGAGAGAGCGCACTTACCATATTCACTCAAGACCCTTACAGCTAAGGAGCTAAATCCACATTGAGGACGGTCGGGCACTCCTTTCATGTAAAGCATCACAGGGTTTTCCTTGACATCCTAGGGAAGCTACGACAATTAGTAAAAACAAGTCCTAAAAAACTCAACAACCAAAATAATAGATGATAATAGGAAAAAAGTTATTTATAAATGTAATCTGCGAGTGGCGATTGCATACCTGCTCTACAATATCTTTCAAAGAAAGCCCAGAATTTTCGAGCTTACTAGTTGGCCTGAAATCTTCATGTGTGTCAGGATCGTTGGGCACTGTACTTGAGTACTGCATCCCATGGTAGGTGAAGGATCCAGCAGGCTATCAGCAGTTATTAAAGAGAAAAATATATCTGAGTCATTCTTCTAGTCACCAATAATACTTTTACCCATACACTACATGCATGTGGCTTAAATTCCAAGTCACTTTTCCTGTATACAGCATACCATAACACAATGTTTGCTCCCAAATCAAAATATAACAGCGAAGAACCCGAAGAGATGGTTGATGGCTTTCCAAATTCTAGTAGCCTGTCTCATGCAGGATTACTTCTAGGAACAAGTTATTTTACAGGACAGAGTATCAAAAAGCAACAGATGGTGAAAAATGAGTGTTAAACTTCAAGACTTAAAAGGAACACCACGTAGGTTGTTTTGGAGTGCTTCCACTATCTTTGTATGTGTAACAGAACAGCACCATATATAGCAAAGAAAGCTACAGTGCCCCCGAAAAGAAGCAAACCAAATGATGTAGGACGGTATTGAACACCAAATAGATGATGTTTTAATAAAAACGAACAAATGGTGGACGTTTTGACAAAAAAGAACACAACAAAAAAAAATTGGGATCCAACACAAAGAGATCCAATACTCTTTAACAAATTCTCATGACTCAACTCTTAATAAAAAGGTACATAATAATGCCTATTTATAAGCTCTTAAGAAAACATAATGGGCGTAACCCTAATGGGCCCACTACAATTAATAAACAAGTAAATTTAATAATATAAAGTTGTAAACATTTATTTCTAAATATTAAATACTAAATATATTTTGCATCGTTCTCCCCCGGTTGAAAAAATTACAACTTCGAACTTTAAGTTTTCAAACAAAATTAGGAGTTGAAGTCCAATCATCCACCAAATATTAGCACAAACATGAAGGCTACGATCTTCATGAACAACGTTATCAGCAAACACGATATAACCAAACTTGAACTTGAACTTGAACTTGACCTTGACCTTTGGATTATACCATGATGCTCGTAACTTCTTTCTTCGACCCGAATAATCCCATGACATATCACTTGATTGAGTCACACTAATAAATTTACCATCACACAAGTGAACAAAGTCCTCCAATAGCCAAAAAGGATTTAGCTCAAGACTTGAAGTGTATCTTACCAACATTTTTTTTATTAGTACACCACCTCCTTCAATTTTTTTCATTTTTTAGCATCAAGCAATTGAGATGAATTTTTTTTTCCGGTACCAACTACCAAAAAAACAATATCAATGAAATCCGAGTGAGCCTTTGAAAAATTATTACCATCAATTATCTTATCGTTAAGGAAAACAAGTTTCAAAGGATTTTTTCCGATTACTTCCAATTCAATTTTTTCCTCTTCTTCTACTTCAACAAATAACATTTTGCTTATGATAATATTTTCTTCCTCCATTTGCTTTTCGACACCGTGAAAACAAATTCTATAAAATAAGCATAGTTTTAATCCATCAAAATAAATGGTGTACGTATAGCTTGTTTCGTTATAAATAGCCCTAGTATCCAATTTCCAAGTTTGTCCAAACAACATATG
>MKEJ01092744.1:0-10598 GCA_001753735.1 Embelia ribes
TACCCGAGGCCCCCTTCTTCTTCATTTCCATTCATTTTTGCTACTTTTTCATTGTTAGCAAGCTTTAAACTAGAAAGGGAAAAAGAGGGGAAAGGCAAGAAATGGAAGCTGTGGAAGACCGGTTCGAGCGGGGCTTTGAAGGGGGCCCAAGTGTCTGCTTCTTCGGAGGCGGCTTCCGATTACTCGTCCGACAGTGGAGCGGCGTTCAACGCGGCGGTGGCTGCCGTGGTCCGGGCTCCTGTGAAGGATTTCATGGAGGTGAGGAGAGAATGGGCTGCCCTAAGAATCCAGACCGTGTTTCGGGCTTTTCTGGTAATCATATGATTTTGCTTTATATAACTTTGTTTGTATCAATCTAGTGTAGTATTTAGTAGTTTTGATGTTGTGCTTTATTAATTAAATTCCTTTCTTTGTAGCTTATGTTTAGTTGAATATATTGTTTTCATGGTTGGAAATTCTGAATAAGGAAAATGTTTATAAGTAGATTTTTTTATTTTTTCACTTAAATAAGCAAATGAATGTGAAAGATTTGTTCTTGTGCAAGTTACTTTGAGGTTTGAATGCAGTTAAACGTGTACATTATATAGTCATGTCATGACATTAAGGCCGTTAAAACGTATGAAACGATGAAAGTAAGCTCAAGTAACTCTGATATCCGATGAGGAAGGGCGTGAAACCGATGTGTGGAGAGTCTTGAATGCCCATTTCAATTGCCTCGTGTATAAGATGAATCTACAAGTGGCGTGTTACATTAAGCCATAACAAGACCAAATGAGAAAGTTGTCGTTAAATTCTTAAATGTTAAATAATTTACTCTAAGATAGGATCTCAAACGATGACGAAAGTCTTAATTGCCCTTTATTGCAAGATGCAAGTCTCATTCTTTCCGTTGATATGAATCTGCGAACATCTCGTTTGGTGTTAAGCCTTCTAGTTGTTTGCTTTCTTGTTTTTTCAATTCTAGTTGTCTCGGATTTTAGTTAAGAACTTATTCAATGAATCAATATGGTTTAACTGCTAAGGTGCAATATTGATTGTTCTTTTTGCAATTTATACACTTATTATTTAAGCGACATATAAAAATCTGAAACGTGAAAAGTGGTTCAACATTTTAGTTAAGTAGGATTGATCCCCAATTTGAAAGATGTGAAGACGATGTGGAGAAATTGCCCTTTATATTGTGACAAAAGTCAGATTATGCATGTTGTATGAATATGTGAACATAATAGTAGGTTAAGCCTTCGGGTTTTTGGTTGCTCAGCTTTTAAGCTAAGCTTATTTCTATCTAAGAAAAAAGTTTGGATGCACTCAGCTTAAAACTTCCAATTTATTTAAGTCAAAATAACAAATAAGTTCAGCTTAAAAAGTCGGCAATCAAGTGCAACCCATCTTTCAAGCAAATAAGCAGATAAGCTAGAGTTCAAAAATTGCAACCAAATAGGCCCTTAATTAGACTAAATTGAGAGAATTGGTAACAAACTTTGGAATTTCACATTCTTTGTTTCCTTTTTTATTCTTTCAAATCTGTATGGAACTTTAGTATAAAAAACTTGTCCAATGAATTATTGTCTAGATTGAGCTTAGTTAGTAGTAATAGAAATAAATCACGTGCCTCGTGTTTCGATGGATCTACTTTGTAACAAAAATTAAACATCCAAGACCAACAAGTTATAGCGTGCAAAATTAATAGTCTTTGTTGTGCTCTAAATTGCTAAACACGTGTAATACTTAATTTAGGAACGGCAACATTACTCAGTTAAGGAAAAACTGGCTATCTACTTAAGAGTTGAGTAAAATTTTCGACCTTCACGATTCTAAATGCACTTTTGTCATTGCTGCTATTTAGTGAACTTTTTGCGAAAAAAATCTTTTTCCATAAATCATCATATTCAATCTATTGATCTTTGCTATGTAACTATGCATTGAAGGCAAGACAGGCTTTGAGAGCCTTGAAAGCTGTGGTGAGGCTGCAAGCTATATTCAGAGGCAGGCTAGTCCGAAAGAAAGCTGAAGTTACCTTTAAGTGTATGCAGGCTCTAGTTCGGGTCCAAGCCCGAGCTCGAGCCCAAACATCTGCACAAACTCAACTCAATCTCACTTCATTATCACTTGATACAAGCAACATTCAATATGATCCGAGTAAGCTGGGCGAGGTAATATACTAAAAAAATCATCAAATATTTAAGGTTGTATGTTAGTATTGATTGTTTTATCATGATGGTATTTTTTAGGATCAGTGGTGCAATAGCCCTGGGACGATCGAAGAAGTGAGGGCGAAGCTGCAAATGAAGCATCAAGGAGCTGTCAAGAGGGAGAGAGCAATCACATACGCCATGTCTACACAGGTTAATCAATTTAAGAAATAGATATTTGAGATAAATGTTTCTTCAAATTTTTGTTCAATTCCTTGTTTTAAGCTTAAGGTAGAAATGCTATAAGTTTTAAAAGGCAAAATAGATTATTAAAAGCATTGTTTCTTGAAATTGTTTAGTGGCAACTTTTAAGAAAATAAACCAGCTTATTTTTTTATTAAGAATAAAGTTAAATGCACCCAACTTAAAATTTCTCGCTTATTGAGGCCAAAATAGCAAATAAGCTTAATTAAGCAACTAAACACTATCTATAACTAAACAAAAAAGCTGAAAAGTTGGGTCTTTATCAGCTGCAATCAAACAAGCCCAAGTCATTCTCCTGGAAAAAAAACTCATGTTTTGAAACTTTTTTAAAATTGCATACACAATCCAAATTAAAGTTAATTGATCTTTTCTTCAGCAATTAAGAGCAACCCCCGGCTCAAACTCCAGAACAAACAAGGTCGCGGTCTCTCACAAGCTAGAAAAGAATGGAGGGAGCTGGCTTGACCGTTGGATGGCCTCAAAGCCGTGGGAAAGTAGATCAACGGATGAGATTAACTCCGACCAATCCGAAACAACTCGTGCCCAGAAAAAGGAAGAGGATTATCTGGTAGGGTCTCGCGCTAGCTTTTCTGAGCTTGATTCAATGAAAGTTCGTAGGAACAATATCTCAACTCGTATAACTGCCAAGCCTCCTATGAGCTGTGAAATGACCCTTTCGTCCCCGGACCCTTGTTCCAAGGCTTTGCATGATGAGAGCTCGACATCTGCTTCATCTATGACTATGGAGGGTAGTTTTGGGAATCATAAGCCAAACTATATGAATCCTACAAAGTCGATTAAGGCTAAGCAAAGAGCAACCCCTTACTCATCTCACAACGCTCCTAAGAAGCCGATGCAAGTCTCAAGCAATGATGGATCGGATTTGTACTCTGTCTCGGTGTGCAAGGATCTCTACCCACCGATGCACGTGGATCGTTACGACTTTGTGAAATCTTTAAGGGAGTGATAGAAGATAGTAGTATTTTAGTACAATATGAGTACTAAGATTGGGATATCTTTGAATTTTTTTTTTTTTTCAACTTTTTTTTTTTTTTTTCCAAATTTTGTCACATTTACACCTCAGCAGTGACCCTGAAGTGTCCCCTTTCCAGTTACACAATCCCAATTCAATTCTTTTCAGATCAATTTACAAACCCACATAAAAAAAAAAACCCAAGATCCTTCCTTTTCATTAGTTCATCATCAGCCTATGCATAATTCATAGGTTTTAGTTTTTATTTTGATAAATCTAATTTTGAGTCCTTTTAGTTTATGGGTTTTAGCCCAATTTATCCTATTTGTTGCTGATTTAATGTTAGTCAGATTAATTTTGTCTACTGTAGAGTTTACATATTTTCTCGTTCTTTAATCTGTCTTGTTGATATTCGTGAGGCTATTTTTATATCCCATTCTTTTACTCTTTGGGAGTTTCTTTTGATCTCATTGAAACTTAGTTGTGTCTGAACCCATTGGTATCTTGAGAGATCAAATTGAGTTATACTATTTTTGGGCTTGTTTGTTTGCAATTTTTTATGTTTTTTGCTTTAAATCTGGTTGCATTTGGTGCTCAGCTTTTAAGCTGAGTTTCTTTTTTTTTGCTGTTTTTTCCTACAAAAGTTAGAAGCTTTAAGTGTTGTATGCATCTAGCCTTTCTTATAGTTTGAGAAAAAGCTAAGTTTTTTTTTTTTTTACTTAAAGCTGTAGTTAAGATACCTTTTGTATTGAAATTTAAGATGTCAATTATATTGTTTATTTAATTTATCATCGCACTTTGATCCAGTTTATGATTAATAGTGTTCCCAGGTATATCGGTTTAGTTAACTTGACTACTCTGATCTTCTATTCGCTTGAAACCCATTCCTTGTTGTGTATGTTAAGTGATTATACATTTAGATACAATGTCGATCGTTTGTGGTCTCCCTATTCTCGAGTGTGTATATTGCCTGGCGTGTGCCAGGTGGGCGTGGAAACGCTGCCTCCACACAGCGGGCCACGACAGTGAGAATTGGGGCATAGCCACAGCCGAAGAGTTTGAGCCTGTGCCAAGGCTATGCCGGTATATACTAGCTGTATACGAAGACGATCTTCGAAACCCCATTTTTGAGCCACCCACTGGCTATGGTATCAACCCTGATTGGTTGATTTTGAAGAGAACCTATGAGGATACACGTGGGCGTATCCCTCCTTACTTGCTCTATGTTGATCACGATCACACTGATATTGTTCTCGCGATTAGAGGGCTAAATATGGCCAAGGAGGGTGATTATGTGGTCTTGTTGGATAATAGGTTAGGGCAGAGGAAATTCGATGGTGGGTATGTACATAATGGGTTATTGAAAGCCGCTGGAGGGATTTTGGATAAGGAATGTGATGTTTTGAAGGATTTAGTGGAGAAATATGCGAACTATACGTTGACTTTTGTGGGTCATTCGCTTGGGTCGGGTGTTGCAGCTTTGTTGGCAATGGTTGTGGTTCAGAACCCTGAAAGGCTCGGGAATATTGAGAGGAAGAGGGTCCGGGGTTATGCCATTGCCCCCGCTAGATGTATGTCTCTGAATCTAGCTGTGAGATATGCAGATATCATCAACTCAGTTGTTCTTCAGGTGAGGGTTATGTCATAGTGAATTATCTTAGATGGTGGTGATTACCTTATGCATTCTCTCATTGTAATCTTTAATTCTCTAACTAGAATATCATAAAGAAAAATGACGATCTGTATGGTGCTGCTGATGTTTTCTCTTTGTTTCTAGATTAGTTATACGATGAGGAAGCCAGGCTGTATTTGGTTTTTAGAATTTTCACTGTTTCCAATCACTTTAACCAATTGTTGAATAGATAAGTAGATTTTACCCCTTTTGGAGAATGATGGTTTATCGTCATGCCCTCTAGAGTGTAAAATAGCTAATTTGTCGCGCCTTTGCGACCCATGCTTCACAAATGAAAATAATTCGCCCAAATCTATGTTCCATGAAGATGTCATATAGAAACTCCTTTCATATGTCATTATCTGATCACTTTCGTTCTCTAGGTAGGTTTGTTTTGGAGCTTGGTCCAGAGGGCTTTCTATTTCAGGTTTCATCAATTCAACCATAGGAAGAACAATGAAATCAATGAAGGATTAACGCGTAAATTGTTTACGCATGTTAAACTAGTCTAACTTGAGAATGAAAAGGTGATTTACTGTCCAAGCATGGTAAATGAGATTTATTTACTAATCTCTATCATTCTTGAACTTGGATTGTGGTAACAATCTGTGCATTACTTGAATCTTATTTCAGTAATATTAGAATACATGTACATGCTTACTGAAAGCTGGAGTAGATCATGAATGGTGCTCATAACTCAGAAGCATGTCTGTACTCTTGAAACTCATACTTGTTGCTTTAGAAAATTGCTTATTTCTCATCGTGTTGCAATTTTAGGTTCTTTAACTTTGTTTCCTTTTCCTTTGCTCTTCCTGGTTCCGTCCATACTTGTGCTGTTACGGTTTTGCTTTGTTTTTAGTTTGACTTTTTAAGCTGGAACAGGATGATTTCTTGCCTCGGACAGCAACACCCTTGGAGGACATTTTCAAGTCACTTTTCTGGTAACCGTTTAGTTCGATCTCTACTGTTTATTAGCTCATAAGATTGTTCCTATAGATTTAAATCTAATTACATGATTCAATTGCCTTATTGAGCATTATTTTCATTTGAGCAGTTTGCCGTGCTTGTTATGCCTAAGATGTATGAGGGACACTTGTATACCAGAAGAGAAGATGCTTAGAGATCCAAGGAGATTATATGCACCTGGTCGTTGTTATCACATTGTTGAGAGAAAGCCTTTCAGGTATATCAACTCCGTATTTTTGGCCAGCTTGTTGAGAAATTAAAGCCAGTAGTCTCATGATCGATCTTTTGGAATGAAAGTGGATACCATATGCAGACAAGAAATTGTTGAGTTATCATCAACTTTAAACCTTAAACCATGGAAAAAGATAAACTAGAAAAAGAACCAAAGAATACAACCAAATGAACCTTTATTTTGTATATTCTTTTCTGTGCCTACCGCTATAGAAACTTCTTCTGTGTGAAGTTTTCTCACTTTGACGCTTTTGTGTAATTTGGCACTCGTATATCTAAACAAGTTTCTCTGAACAAACAGATATGTTTGTTCTTATGTATAGAAAATGCTATATTTGAGCCTTCTATGAACATGTTCTTGTTTTTGGTCCAGATGTGGAAGGTTTCCCCCCGTGGTGAGAACTGCCGTACCAGTGGACGGAAGATTTGAGCACATCGTTCTCTCATGTAATGCCACATCTGATCATGCCATCCTTTGGATAGAGAGAGAATCCCTGAGGGCCTTGGAAGTGAGTTCACTTTTGCTATTTATTTTTGATTTTCTATTAGTTTATTCTTTTATTCTCTATTTCTTTCCTGATATTGTATTAATCAGACCCATGCTTCAGAATTTATGACTTGAATTTTGTTTAATTTCTCTTTATAAGCTAGAAATTTACCCCCTTCTCAAAACGGCACTCAATGTTTCCCTTTTTTCTGTATGTCATTGTCAACTAACTGATCAATAACCAGTTTTGGCTATTGTATCATGATGTTTGAAATTTGCGAGTATGCATACTTGCATTAGTTCTAGAATGAGGACAAAATAAGGAAAATCTCAGTTTATTCAAGATTTTGGAACTTTTGACATGCATAGTTTATATGTTTGTTTGTTGCACTTCCATCATGAAGGTTGTGAGATCGAATCCCGGGTCTGCATTCCCAGTATTTTGCCTATCCAATTAAAAAAAATGCAAAATGCTAAGCAGTATAGAACTAATATAAAGAAGTCACCTCTAAATGAAAGTAAAGATCAAGAGACAACCTTCTATTCACAACTTGTGTGGTTATGCACAACCCAATTTGGCAGTCCCTCAAGGAACATTATTCCATAGAGTTGTTCTACTAAGGTATAGACTTGGAGCAATCAAGATTCAAAAAATAGGTGTTATTCATAGCAAAAAGTGTTTTCAACCATATTTTTTGTAAATTTTGCGTTTGTTTGTTGCTTCTGCTTTTTGTTTTTCCAATGAAAAGAAAAAGGTTGTTGCTTTTCAGTTTCTGCATTTGCTTTTATGGGATGCTTTTAAAATAACCTTGAGAGTTGCTTCTAAAAGTTGATTATGTGTTTTTAACATTAATTATAAGATTGCCTCGAATATACTAGTTTCTTTCTCAATATATATCTACTTTTATGTTTTTGCAATGAACAGTCAATTTTACCAAACACCACAATACTTGCAAAAACTAGAATACCGCTGCTTTTAAAATCAACTTTTAAAAGCAGCTTCGAGAAGCGTATTTTGAAAACACCAGCATTACCAAACTAAGCCTGAGTCCTCTCTATTCAAGCCCTAACTGTTTTTCTGGTGCTTTTGTTTTTCCAATTAGCTGCCTTGGGAATTCTCATGAATCTCATCTGTTTTATGCAACTAAAATTTGCTTATGTGAATCATAACCAAAGTTCATGCCCATTCGCTTTTCTTTGAGTCAACTCTTGCTCCCGTAAACATCTTTTCTAACCTCATCCATCCAATCTTGAGATTTATGGTATTTGTTCAACCGTAATCATTTACGGGCACAAACTTTGTTATTGCACTTTTAATATTTTGTCTTGCTTCGCAGTTAATGATAGAGAAAGATCCCATAATGGAGATTCCACAAAACCAAAAAATGCAACGACAGGAGACCCTAGCACGAGAACACAGTGAAGAGTACAGGGCTGCACTTCAAAGGGCTGTCACTTTAGCCGTACCCCACGCTTATACGCCTTCTCAGTATGGAACTTTCGATGAGCCCAGAGAGGGCGAGCAGTCCAACCAATCATCTTCATCCAAGCCATCAAAGAAAAGTCCGAATAGAGAAACATGGGATGAACTGATCGAACGGCTCTTCGAAAGGGACGAGTCGGGTCACATGGTGCTAAAGAAATCGCCTAGTACGGATTAGTACTTTTCTATTTTCATATTATTATACGTTTGCGTTATGTTCATTGTTGGAGGATCCTAGAAATTACAGGATCTGTTTGAACTATCAAGAATGTATAGCGAACGTTTATCAGAATATTGGATGTAACAAGGTATTCTTTTGATTGTAATGAAACTTCCATTTCATCTTGATTTTTTACTATCGAATCAATCAACATTGGTGATACTTTTTTTGTAGTGATTTCAAAAATTTAACATCTTTTACGTACTCACGGTATCATTAACCGCCAATTTACACATGCCCTCAAAAAGTCATGAAGATTTGCTCGAGTACAGCTGAATAAGATTGGCGCAACTTGTTCGAGTCTCTTATCACCGTATCAATGTGGTACCACAAGCAGTTAACCGAAAAGTCTTAGAATCAACAAACGTTTAATATCATGTCGAATTTGTTCTTCATTTTTTTCATCATTTAGGCTTGTGTATACGTAAGGAGCTATATCCGAAGTACTATATTCGTAAGTAAATTAGCCGATCAAGAATCTAATTTCAAAAGAGAGGGATTTAGGGAGCAAACTCAACAAAGTACACCAATGGGCAAACCATTTGCGATTTACTAATCCCTTTTATGCTGCCAGATTAAAATGAGTTGTAACAAGAATTTTATATTTTTGGCCACTTAATGGATTCTTTTGACCATAAGCTAATCATTTGGCAAAACTTTTGTGGCTAAGCATAAATCTCATATTACTTCAAACTATTAGTAAATGAATACTTCTTTTCAATTTATACTTCAAACTTTTGTGCCTAAGGTTATTGACTAATTTAGAATACTAACTAATGATTAGAATATATATTTGCATTTCTTTTCAACGGATGAAGTCGTTGCATTTTCAAGTGTACTTAAATAGTTGATTTTAATTTCTTAATACATATGTCATGCAAACTCACTTATTATATAATGGAAGTCAAATGCTTGAGTTGGGGAAAATTAAATTTTGTTCATAATTTATTGACATGACACATGGGCTTGCGGCATACCTTAAAAAGCCAGCTACCAAAAAATACGCGAGTGCTGATTTTCTGCTATCACATTAAAAGAAACTGTAGTGTACAATGTTGCCAAAATCTATACTGCAATTTTTCACAATTGTTGCGTGAGACCTAATCAAGCAATGACGCATTAGTTGCCAATAGCTGCAAGCAATAACAAAGTGCATAATCGCGAGTAACCTTAGCAGTGCCCTTTACATACATTGCATACTTTCATACATGGACAATCAGAACAAAGAAAGAAGAAAATACACAAGAAGTAAAAAATTTTTAAAACGTGGAATTAACAATTGTACACCAAGTCCAACAAATAAATTAATACATAAAGCACATTGGTTTTGCAATAAAACAATGCCACCACTTCCCTTAGAAACTAAAAGATATAAACGACGAGTCAAACCTCAGATCCCATTTCAACAAATCCAAACTGTAGTTATTATTTTTTTTCCTAATCATGAAAGTAATAAACAAATGAATAAGTTAGGCTTCAGTCCCAGCAAAATCTTTAACAGTAAACCCAACTTTCTCAAATTTCCCTCTTTCACTATTCTCTCTAAACTTCAAATAATCTGCACAAACAAATGGCTTATAGATCCTCGAATTTCCTCTGCCCACCACTTCATCGGGTGAGACGATAACTTTCTCATCCTCAAAGCACCAAAAGAAAGCAAGCGAAAATCGATTAACAGGTTTCAATAAAACAACTCGGTGCTCCGATGATCTTAACTTGTCATTGCTCCAAGCTTGCATTAAATCTCCCATATTCACAACTAAGATATCATCGCATGGATTAATATCCATCCATTTCCCTTCTTTTGACCTCACTTGAAGCCCTCCAATCTCGTCTTGATAGACGATAGTTATGCAGCTCATATCAGTGTGCATACCGAGGCCTTCCACTTGATTTTGCTCTGAGTACTCAAATGGTGAGTAGTTGTTTATTCTTAGATAACCGTGACATTTGGTGAACTCGGATTTGAACTTGGTTTCGAAATCTTTACCCAAACACACGAGCAGAATCTTGATGATTTGTTCCGATAGTTTTGTCATCTGATTTCCATACTCCCTCAGTATCTCACTAGCAGAAATTAGGAGATTGATTATCAGGATAAAAAGATCCATATTAGCCTTTCTGATGCCATGAAAACAAATTGATACCAATCTTCAAAAAGAGAGAGAGG
>MKEJ01092749.1:0-11613 GCA_001753735.1 Embelia ribes
TAATATCACATAACTTCATAATATTGACAAATAAACTTCTTCTCCAAACCCTTATTCGATCAGAACTGCAGTTTCCATAAGTTTAAAAAAATAATAATAATAATTTACGAAACCGATCTAACCGGACCCCCATCCAGTTTTGACCTGTTTTACCTGTTTGTAGCCGGCTTAGCGAATTTTCAATCAATTCTGTGTATGACCAGTTTTGAGAATCTTTCTTACCAGCCTAGGTACCAATTTCCGATCGGACCGGCTAGTCGGGTTTTAACTTCCTTGCCAAAAATAGATTTAGATTTAGTCTGCTCCTTGGATCAAATTTTATAGACAACAACATATAATCAACCTACACCTCCGCCCCAAAAATGTTTCTTCTTGTTGAAGTAAAACTGGTTTTCAAATGTAAAATAATTGTCCGAAATTAAAAAATTTTGACATCTAAAACCAAAGCCTACAAAAGCGAAGGTAGCACAGACAGAAAAAGCTGAAGCATACATATATATATAAAGCATCATAAACACACACACAAATAGGGAGAAGCTACACCTTTAAGTCTATTTGTATCAAACAGAACAAAATTCTACATGAGCAGCCTGAAAGAGAAAGCATAGTTGTCAAGTTTTCAAAACTAAGCCAAAAGAAATATTTATCTAGCCTATGAGCTATGTCTAATTTGCATATACCCAACCAAAAACCAAAAACTGAAATATCATTTATAGCTCTACAACAACCTCCACATACTTGAGGAATCTACGAGGGAGGTTACGTCTGTACAAGTCTGGACTACATTCTCTTTCCTGGTATATCTGAAAAACCGCCATGAGGACGACGAACAGGAACTTCAGAGCTTGCAAAACATACTTACTAATTCAGCTTTGAGGATCTCCGTCTGTAAAATATGCAACAATTTGAAGAGAGATTAATACGTGTGGGAAGAATGTTATTAGAATACAAAAATATGGAAGTAAGTAAAATTGGGCGAAAAAAAAAATGAAGCAAGTCATATGGTTATATAGTTAATGAACATCTTACTTGAAAGTTCAAACTATTAATATATTGCAAGTAATGCATCTTTAAATTAACATACTTCTATGATCCCTCAATATGAAATGATTCAAATCATGCTAGGGAGGAGGCCTAAATAAGTAATAAGCAAACATCTACCTATCCATGAATTTACACAAAAAAGGAATATTCTGCGCCTCAAAAAATCTTTAGGCACACTAAGATTATAACCTTCAAACCACCCTATTCGATAGATGAAAAAAAATCTTTACCCGCTAAGCAAGTGGCGACTTATTGCATCGCCTAATTTCACCATTATAAAGTACAGTCCAAACAACAAAGTACATTATAAAGATTTGCTTATTTAAATTTGAAGGAAGAACCATGAAGGAGACCTGTAATCCTATACAAGAGATAATCCTCCAATGCAAGGAAGCTGATAAGAATTCAAGGCTATCTACCTTGTCAGTGGAGACGATTTTCAGTGTCCACAATCAGATAATACACAGTCTAGACATGGTTGAGTACACTCATATGAGAACTAACATGTCTTGTGCTGAACAAACATCCCCATTTCATGCAAATTTGGAAGTACAGAAAAAGAGAAAAGTTAGTACAAAGGAGAACAAATTAAATCAACGTTGATTTGTCCAGAAGTCGGAACAGAGAGCTGAGTCAGCTAACTAAATAGCATATAAAGAGCACTGTTCTTTAAGTGTGGCATTGCATTATGTCATATGCACGCACCAAATCTGATAGCTGAACACTTTGTATATAGTCATTGTTATTTGCTCACACACACACACACAAAAAGAAAAAAGGAATAACAAACCAAGTGCTGATTTTAATCGTACCTCACTCCTGCCAGTTCATTTAACGTATCACTGTCACAGTCGGAGTCACTAGTGCTAACATCCGAGATTGTAAAACCATAATTATTGCCATCATTCTCTTTCTCCCCACTGCCTAAAAACAACACTCTTTTCCTTTTACTACTCGAGATGAATTGATTTCCACCATCAGCTTGGTCAGAAATAGGATTCTTTGATTCTTTCACCCTGAAGAGAACATCTGGCATAACCACACTTGGCACATTGGGAGTTTGGTTTTGTTTCCGCATCTCATCATTGCTGTTACTAATTTCAATGACAACTCCAGATTCAATTTTCCCATCACCTGTGTTATTCTTCTGGCGCTTATATATTTGGAATCTGTCCCCCCTCTCCAGCATTGTCTTGTTTGGAATGGATATCCCTTCATCACAAGGACGTATAACTGACCCTACACCTGCAACAGATGGATACAGTTATTACAAAAGGTTCCTTTTTTGCCCTTCTCTAGCTACTGAAAAGAAAGAAATGAATATGAACATGCAGCTTAGCAAGCTTTTTATAAAAAAATTCTACTATGTTATTCTTAGCAATCCTCGGAACTAGGTTACCAGAAAATACACTTGCCAAAACAGGCCTTTAGGATAAATTACCTTTTGAATATGCTAAATTATTCAATTAAGGCACAAACTTAAAACTTCTACAATAAGAATAACGTCAACGACTCAACATGAGTACAAACTGAGAAAACAATGAACATTGCCCACGCACACACGAAAAAAAGGGCAACATTCTATCAAAGGAAACTGTTTAATTCTATGGTACAGATGACATCAAGTGACAGCAATATCACGCTAATATCTATCTAGACTAAATGAAAATATATATCTATACTAAATTCCTTCCAGACTCTCCTCTCAAGACCATAATCTACTTGTAAAGCTGAATGTAGCTATTTATATTGTCACATTCAGGACCATTAAATTTTGAGATTTATTACAAAAAATCAAATGTAAGATCTATAGGATGGCTTTACCATAAAAGTAGCAGAACTCAGTGAAAATTCCTAGAGCAACGTTCAGCCAATATTATACTCCTACAACTTCAGAGGAAAAGAAGTACTAGAAATTTTATATCACTTCCACTTGGAAGAAAGAATACACAAAACTTCAGCAAACACACTAGAACATGTTGTAGAAACTTGGAAAAATGTCTCTGCTACAAGCGTCAGAAGGAACATTTTCAGAAAACTGAACAAAGCTTTAAGAAGAAATACTTGAAAAAATACATCAAGTTTTCCAACCCTTGGGTATTGAAAGTATTTAATTTCTTCAATATTTTTTAACATAAAACCTCACATATTCTTGTATTTGACGCTTAAATTCCAATTAAAACAATAGGAACTCAAAGTTTCATTTAGATAAGCCAAAAACTTGCCTTTAAGCTGATCACATAGACAATTGAATCAAACTTTCATCACTTTTTCTGTTCCACCCCATATATTATGTCTAACCATCTATGTTATAGAAAAATTTTAAGTTCTAAGAAAATTGAGAGGAGTTTTTAAGAAAAAAAAGATACTTGAGAAAAAATATGTCAAGTTTTTGATTCCTTGTATCTTCAAAGTATTTATTTCTTTAATGGATGCAATACATTCCAATTAAACAAACATTATTACTCTAGGTTTGATTCAGACTAACCCACAAACTTGCACTTAAGCTGATCGTATAGGCAATCGAATCAAACTTTTCATTGCTCTTTCTGTTCCAACTCATATATAATGTCTTAACTGTCTATGTCATTGAACAACTTCAGCGCAAAGGGGCAGAGCAAAACAGGTAACTCTACTTGCATCAAATGATGAAGTGCATGACAACGATACGGTGATACATGACCACAAGCTATGATATCATATCCATCACCAAGCTGTAGAATAGCAAGATCCACAAAAATGCCTTTTCAGACACAATAACTCATAATCGGTGGATAACTCAAAAGAGATGTAACCTAATATAGAACTTTCTATATTTCAGTTAATGAGTTATTGTACGTGTACTAAAAAACGGAAAAAATTGTCAATTTCGGCACAAAAGATAACTTGCCACTAAGCAATGGCCAGTAAACATCTTTAAGAATTCTAAAAACAGAAAATTGGACAAAAAAATTATGGAGCAGTAATACATAACTGTTTCTGACAATGTACCCAAATAGGAATTTGGACCCCATGTTAAAGAACACAAAAAATCATATGCGAAGATTAACGCAGTGCTATGCATCGACGTCATTGCCTACTAGTGCTTAAGGTTTTTAGTCATAAAGTATGAACAGCAAACCCAATGTTATTTCCAAATCAGCCAAATATTGTATACAACAGAATAGGCACACAACTCAGTTGCGAAGAAAAATTTTAATTCTCATTATATTTGTTATCAAAAGAAATCATCGATAGATTCCACAATGTAGTCAATATGAACTACATGCAGTCAGTTACAAAATCAAAGTAGTGATCTCCCATAAGCACTCAGTCTTCTATAATTCATAAAAAAATTTCCTGTTTTGCATCTCGATTAAAAAGTATCAAAATTTCCAAGTTGTAATTATAGTAGCATGGGTATAACATATGTGGAATTTAGGATGTCATGAAAAGATTTACAAGCCTAACATGGAAAATTAATATGTGGAACCTATGATGTCCATCTAACATGCGAAATGAACAAAGTAATTTCCTCTTCAATGCCTAAAAATTTGAAAAGTAGAAAAAACTTAAATTTGTCCCATTTTCGTTCAGAGGATGAAAACCTGAATTTTTGGCAGCAACATCAATCTAACAAAGTCCCCAAAATTCACATCATTTTCTAAATTGTGAAAATGGGAAGAGCACAATATTTGGAGATGCAAGCTTATATTCTGCAGGTATTCACCATCTAAATGGCAGCACAATTCAAATAAATGGCTAGAATTACCAATTAAAATGAGAGTTTGTGAGTTACTCATTACAATAACAAAATCAGTGCTCTCTAATCTCAACAGTGACCCTCGTCATTTATTTTGCATCGACTAGGATACTGTTATGGATGTCTTTAACTCTACAATGGTTGTAAAATCAAATATCGAAGATTTCAATGAAATTTAAGAAATCTAACACATGATCCACTTCGAAATGAAGCACTTTAAAATTACACATTTGCTTATAACATTGCACTGATATATAGTGTAAGCATTCGTAATAGTTGTATATCACATAAACACCCATAACTAGTTAAATACGAGTACAGCACGGGAATCTCATTCTATCGCCCGATAGAGGTCTAACAGTATGGACACATGGAAATGAACAGTAGCACAAACTTACGGTCAGTGCAAGATCTATTGAAGAACCGATATTATATAAGTAGATACCACGATAACAAATGAATTTGATCATACCAGAATCCTTAATCGGTTTACGCCATCTTACATAATTTAGGGTGAATGTGGCATTTCATGTATTCATCACAAGTGGCTGACATAAACGGTAACTTCTAATAACAGCCATAACATGACATAGATACAAGTAGACACTGGTACAGTAGCATACTAACTGAAATAACTATTTCAACTATCACACATTGAAAGAACTATAGCATAAACATATTAGAGTCTATCAAAAAACTGAAACAATTTTAAGTAGAACTAAATATAATCAAAAGTAAGTTCAATCATACCAGTCTCCTTCAGTTGATTTGCTTGGGTACCTGGAGAATCTGCCCCCACAGAAAACTTACCCTTTTCTCGTCCATTTAAGACAACTTCTTTCACCACCGCTCCAGTCGTTTTACCACTTCCGGTCCTGATAAGGGCCCCATTTGCATTCATAACATCCATAGAATCCTTCTCTTCATGAACCCTATTCTGCACCTGTCGCCGACTCATCAAAACTTTTATATCTTCCTCCAATTGAGTAGCACGCATACGAAAATTCACGTTACTCTTTTTAACACTCTCGAGCTCTCTCTCTGCCTTAACTCTAGCAGTATCTAACTCCGAGTTCTTAACAACGAGCTCCAAGTTCTCTCTCTCCAAACCCTGGAAATTCTCCAAGAGCTTCTTGTACTCGGTCCGCGACCTCTTCTCCTTCTCCTCGTAAACAACCACCATTTTGTGATGCAGCCTATTATCCTTTTCTAGTTCCTTCACCCGCTCCGCCAGCGCACCCAACACGCGCCTACACTTACCCATCTCTTCCTCGGCTAGGAGCTGACTCAGCACTGCCTCCCCATGTTTTTTCTCCATCACATCATACGCACTCTTCCAATGCCGAACCTCTTCATTCAACCTCTTATCTCTAGCAATCAAATTTTTTTCAACCCTGTAAAAATCTTCCGGTTTGAAACAAGATCTCAGTTTGAAAAACAAGTCCGAGACCTTCACCGTCTCAGAATGTACCTTACCCAAATCGAGCTGTCGCGCACTCATGTTGACATATGTATATATATGTGTGCGTTTGATAAATCAAGCTAGGGAGCAACAACTAATAAGATGAAGAGCAAACCAAAACCCTAGAATGGTTTCAGCTGATTCTGAGTACCTAGTCGAAATGAAATGCAAGACTACTGAGTGATAACCCAAATTCCCAATAGATATACACATCCATCTATCTATCTATATATATGATGTATTTAGTCAGGTAACAGGAATTGGAGAAATGGCAAATAGATCAATCCCCAGATTGGTTTTTTCAGCAGATTTTGACATTTTAATCCAAATGTGAGACGATCATAGTGGCTCAGCCCTTACCGACGCTGCGAAGGAGAGAGAGAGAGAGAGACGGAGAGAGAGAGAGAGAGAGAGAGAGAGAGAGCGCCTTGGGTTTGCGAGGGTTTTGAAATATTTTTATTTTCAATTTTCTTTGCAATGAGTTCATGCTTGCTACCGGGGGGAGAGACGGGGAGCAACCCAATTTCCCCGAAAAAACTAAAAAATAAAAATAAATAAGTAACTTAAATCCGAACCAAATTTGAATTAGACTAAAATTCAAACCCGAATTATTCGAACCAAACCCGAATTATATATTTAAACCCGAATCCGAATTACCCAAATTCTCAAATTTTAAAAAAAATAAAATTCAAATTTGGATCAGAATTTCGAATAATTCAGATCGAATACTTGAATTTCAAATTCGGGCACCCGAATTTTGCTCTTCCCTACTTACTACTCAAATATTTTTATTTAATAAATAACTCAATTATGAATTTGATTAAGGATTCAGACCCACTTAATTAATAAATTTATATATTTATATTTTCTTATTATAGGTGTTAATTTATGTAAATAATCATAAACCGTCCATACTTAATATAATAAATTAAGAAAAAATTATCATATTACTTTAATTATGTTTTTTTTATGTAACTTTATTCTTTCAAATTTCTAAAATTGAGCTGAAAAACTATACAACATAATTATTTGATTTATTCGCTAGTATATGATTATTGGTTGACTATTCTATGAGGATTTTAATATAATAACATTTATTTTAATATTTAATCGATAAATAACAAGTAGTATCTAACTATCAACATAAAGAAACTAAAATGTTAATGAATAGGCTCGGTTCGATTCGGATTCATATGAGCCGAGCCTGAAAAAAAAATTATGTATAGTTAAATAAACGAGTCGAACCTGAATACACTCTCTAAACAAGCAAGTCGAGTCTGAATAGGCCAAGGCTTGGCCCGCCCAATTGCAGCCGTAGGCATAATGTTGCACTCAGTAAGACTCGCCATGGCTCCAATTTTGTATCAATAAATTTATGTATTGATGCATTTGTACATGAACAAGATGACATGAACGAAAAATTTCGGACTCAATCGTATAATATTAAACTCAACTATGATAATTAGATTTAAACTAAAAACTCTTAATTAGATAGGTATCTAAATTAATTTTACAACTTAATACCATTATATGATTGTTGTGAAATAGTTTTCAAATTTGTACATGAATACTATTAACATAATGTGGTAAAACAAAATAGCAAAATTGTTCTTTATATACGTAGATGTAGACATTGATATAGAAAATATAAAACTAGAGTCCGTATTGAACCAATATGTTTATTGATGATATCTTTGCATAACATTTGGCTTAATGGAACTCTCGTTTTTTTTTTTTATGGATTTGCGTTTATCATATCATGTTATGAATTTCTTAATCCAATCTCTTGGTGTTATGCACCAATGCATTGAAGTTGCTTTTGTTTTAGATGCAATGTTCAAAACTAGTGAGCCCCAAAAAATATAAACCATCAAATAACTTGGACTAGTGCATATTCGATGCATACATCATATCGCAACATGCATACAAATACCTGTAGAATTAGTAAAATCCACTTAACTTTGCATGCATGAACTGTAACCCATGCATGCAAACCCACTCAAAACACTTGTCGCAATCCTTAGTCGCAAAGCACGCATATGCGTGCTTGTGCCGATATGTATTGTGTCGTGCCGAATTGAGTTGGGTAGTAAAAACTGCCCACACTTGTGTGGTTGATGTCACTTCCCATAAACCCATATGCACGAATCACCATACATAATCTTACTACCCGCTCGTAGCCGTGCAAATGAAAGATTAACATAACAAATTCAACAATTTAAAAAGCAATTATAGATATAGAGTAGGTGGATAAAAGAAAGAAAGTTAAGGTTTTTCTCAATTTATAGTTTTTTTTTTTCTTCAAAGCTAAGGAGCTAATTAAATCTAGGTGAAATCTCAAATTTTATCTTAAAGGCCTTAATTATTTTGTCTCCCTTATATTATTTTGAAGCTGAAGACTATTATGGATTATTATCTTAGTTCTTTCACCTTTATTTCATTTTTAGTTTTTCTTCTTGTTTTTTTTTTTCTTTTGAATTTTCAACAACTATCGATTCATATTTTCAAGCATTTGAATTTTCAACAATTAATTGATCTAAGTATGTAAATGTACTTTTTAACTTGAAATTATATATATTTTTTATTTTAAAATTAATTAAGCAAGTCCGGTCTTATTGACGAGTGTGCCGAAAATTATTCAAATTCAGCTTATTTATTTAAAGAGGCTAATTATTTTTATTAGTATCAAAATGGTTTACAAATGCCGGTCAATATGGATTTAAATTCTATAATGATTCTGTACATAATTTAATTTGTATAAATTTATGCTAAATAAATTTTGAAAATTGTTATCACGATCTTTATAAATTATTTAAATTTATCAAACTAATCATTTTGGAATATATATATATATATATTTTTAAAAAATTTGTAATAACAATACAAAGTGCAGAAAACAGCTTAGAATTTCAATCCCGTGAGGTCAACCTTTGGCGGTATCATCGCCAACCATTTTAAAAAGGCGTAACTTCAATTTCACATAACGTCCGTTTCTGTTTCTTTTGTCGGGTTCGTTTCGTTTTTGACCAATAATACACCCCTCCTCCTCTCTCTCTTTATATATATATATATATATATATATATATATATATCCTCACATTAGAATCAACATCAATCTCCGCCGCACCTCCGCCGCCGCAAATCGCCTCAATTAGAACATGCCTCTAATTCGACGGAGGAAATCTCCTGAAAACGAAAACGAAAACAAACACGACACCGACGAAACCAAAAAACCAGAATCAACCGACGAAAAATCGAAAGCTAAGGAACAGAGAGGTAACAAGAAGAGAGGAGGAGGTTCGTGGTCGTGTATAGACAGCTGCTGTTGGTTCGTAGGTGTAATATGCGTGACGTGGTGGGTCCTTCTCTTCCTCTACAACGCCATGCCCGCCTCCTTCCCCCAATTCGTCACCCAGGCCATCAACGGTCCGCTCCCCGACCCGCCTGGGATCAAGCTCCGCAAGGAGGGGCTCAAAGCCAAGCACCCGGTTGTTTTCGTGCCCGGGATTGTCACGGGCGGACTCGAGTTCTGGGAGGGCCACCAGTGCGCCGAGGGGCTGTTCCGGAAGCGGCTATGGGGCGGGACTTTTGGGGAAGTTTACAAGAGGTATTGAGAATTAGGGGTTTATTTTGCTTAAACTTTGGATTTCGTTTGGCTGTGCAACTGTTTAAATTGAGCTTATTTGTTGTGCTGGGGTTTAATAAAGTTGGATTTTTTTTCTTTAAAGCTGCAACCAAAGGAAGGTATCACTAGTTAGAGTTTGTTTGGTTACACCTCTTAAGATCAAACCATTCTGCTTGATGCTGGAAAGTTACAACTAAACGAAGCGCAAGAGTATTTGGATTATTTTTCTTAGGGAGTTGGTGTTAGTCTTATTGTTTAGGTTATGTTTTAATCATCATCAAAGGTAACTTTTATTAAGAATTTGGTTGACGATTTGGATTGTGATATAAAGGCACTCTCGTGAGTGCTCGTAAAAGGCTTTCTATCCTAAATTTTAAGTGCACAAGAGTTATTGTGAATTAGGGATTTATTTGGTTACACCTTCTAAGATCAAGCTAAACTTTTATATGCTTAAAAGCCGGATTTTGTTTGGCTGTGCAACTTTTTAACCCAGCTTATTTGTTGTTTTGGGGTCTAATAAAGTTGGATTCTTTATCTTTAAAGCTGCAACCAATTGAATCCCTGGGAGTATCTGGTTGTTTTGCTCAAGGACTTGTTGTTTATCTGATGTTTAGGTTATGTTTTTAATCACTATTGAAGTTTGAAAGTACTTTATTATGAATTTGGGCTATAAGTTTGTGGATTTGGATTGTGATATAAGGGCACTTTCATGAGTTCTCCACATAGCTCCCTATCCTAAATTTTAGGGATTAAATTCAAGGATGCGTTCCCCTACTTGCACCCAAATGCTGTTAAGTGTTTTACAACATATAAGGCTTGCTACAATACTCCCCTTGAATTAGGTCTATTGTTCATGCCCGGTTCTATTTTTGGGTGAATAGAGATCTAGTTTGTATATTCTCCGTATTTCAACCTTTATTTCAGAGTTCGAGGGAATTGATTGAAATCCTGCATAAACAGGTTTAGATTTTACGTCATGGTTCACCTCACATTTCGAGTCACGAAGTTATCTTTTAGAATTTTGAGCTGATATGCCTAATACCATTAGCACATTATAGGTTCATATCTGGGGATTGAGAACTATTGATTAGGGACTTGTTATTTGTTTCTATGTATTACGTTCTGTTGCACCATTGCAGCTAATTCTAGGACATAACTGTGAAAACATTTTCATTACCCGGAACATTAATCTGTTCTGTTATAACATCTTCGTCATCACTAATAGAACCAAGATTTGATTAGCAGTGAGATTTTGAATGGCCATAGCAAATGATGCATCATGGCACTGTGAACTTGTGTGCAAGAGGTCATTGGGTAGTAGATCTTGTTACAGGCTGGCTATTGGCAAAAAAATAAACATTAGATAGTTTATGTGCTACATAATACATCAGTAATAAACTCAACTCTGATGCTTTATGTATATACTAGTTTGTAGTCCGTGTGATGCACGGATTAATTTTAATTTCTTTTTGTATATTATAATATATTTGAATTTTAATAAATAATTAAATATGCAATAAATCCTAAAGCTTTTCATCCCCATTGAACATAATCTTTTTTATTTTATTTTTCACTTTAGCTAATTTTGAGAAAATATTAAACACTTAAAAAGTTCTACTATGGGGTTTTTTTTTTTTTTTTTAATTTCCCATTGGTTTTACTTTAATACCACCTTTCAATAATTTTGTATATATTATATGTATATTTTGTTTTTCATTGGCTTTATATTAATTTAATTAC
>MKEJ01092760.1:0-13400 GCA_001753735.1 Embelia ribes
TGTACTGTTTACTTTATATTGTTGATTCCATGGTATTGTAAACTTACCGCCTACTTTGGATATTTCCTGAGCAGATTAGGCAGTTGTCAGCATACACATAGCATCCATTAGGATTTGGTCAGCATTCGGCAGTTTTTGATTTCACGGTGGCATTTATCTGGGTTTAGATAGTTTTTTATTTTGCACAGACTCTGATGTATATATTTTATTTCAGCGCACTCTTTACGCCATGTATTGGACTTAGATAGTAGACTGATATACTAGAATTCGGGGTAGTTGTTATTTATCTATGTGCAGTTTCCACTTTCTTTAGTTTAGTTATATTTTGTTGTAGATTGGTTGTTACTGTTAGAACATCACCCCCTGGTTCCTGGTGCTTAGGATTCGGGGGCGTGACAAACACCTTGTGTAACATCCCATAAATGCGTACAATTTTTTTGCTTAATTAAATAAGGTTATTATAGAGCCTATAATAATGTTATTATAAATAATTATATTAATCGTGGTTAGTTAATAGTGGTTGCATATATATGTTATATTGTGATTAGTGGTTGTATTCGGTTATTCTATTCTTTCGAGGCTTGTACCCCCGGATTGTCAAGATTCTGGGCGCGACACCCTGACACCTTGAGCATACTACATAATATAATAAAAGTTAAGTATTTAATGTATGACTACGATAAATGATATGATGGTATAAGTATAAGACTATGTGATTTGTTGTAAGCGGCTTTTGGGTGGTAAGCCATGTCAACTTCTAAACCCATACCAGAATGGCAGGGCATGCCTTGTTAGTCTATTATGGGGGTAAAACTGTGGACAGACGTGGACCACTCGATTGCCAAAATCGTTGTGTTATGTGTACATGTATGATCAGGAAGGATAGGTATATGTAATGACGTAAGTATTAGTCAAAGCATAACTGGAGACTTGTTATTCTGGTAGACGTAATAATACTTTAGGAATTTGAAAGACTTCAGTCAAAGAATGTACCCCCAAGAAAATGCACCCAAACTCGTTCTATTTCTAACTTGCTATGATAACAAGTTATTTCGATAAATGACAAACCTTCCTCATACTTAGACAACCAAAGTAAGGAATTAGATTATAAAAGTGCAAATGAAAGAAATTCTTCCTATGCAAGGACCCAGACTCTCGTTACAGAGCCAAATGTTGGGACTTCTAACCTTGTCCCACTCAACAACGATACTAAAAATTTCTCGATGTTTTTGCCAACGGCCATGCAACAGATGGCTTAGACAATTGTGGATGTAGTGGCAAACCAAAGTGGAAACACCTCTATGGATAGGCAGGCCCTAATCAAGAGGGTGAACTGGAACTTAGGAAGATTAAATGTGCCATTATTTCATAGTGGAGCAGATTCTATGGAGACTTATCATTGGTTGGGAAAAATGGATAAAAGGTTTAAAACTTTGGGTATTGAAGAAGATATTGTGAAAGTGGCTACTTCCCATTCTACTTGAAAGATGAAGTTGATGAGTGGTAGATGGGTCAAACAATTACCCTAAATGTGCAAAACTTAACATGTAGCAATTTTAAGTTCTTGGGAAATACTTTCCTGATACCAAAAGAGAGGAAAAATGATGGGAGTTCATGGAGTTAATTCAAGGAAAGAAAACGGTTGGGCAACATACGCAGCAATTTGAAAAATATTCTCAGTTTGCCCCAGAAACGATATCAATTGAAAAGTTAAGAGTTGGAAAGTTTGAGTTGGGACTACTTCTCTTTATTCAAATGGTATTGGCCCTAAACTGATATAATACGTATGAGGAATCATTGAGGCATCTATATGATCAAAAGAGGTTGAATCAAATGCTCAATGAATTCATGATGCTCATATAGTAAGGACAACAGGACTAGAAGGAGTGGAATCAAGTACAATTGGAAAAGTTAGAAGTGGAAGGCACTTCAATGGAATTATGCATGAACGTCAACCCAATCAAAGTCAATCCCAAGTGGAATCAAGAAGAAATCTAAATGAGCATAAAAGGGCACAAGAGGCCTATGCTCAAAACTTACAACAACCACCATCAAGGCGTACAGCTTCAAACCCTACTGGTTCTAGGAATGTTAATAACCCTGATGGATATTTCAAGTGTGGAGATTAAAATCATTGAATTAAGAACTATCCTTAAATTCAATGTCGGAATTATAAAAATTGGGGACACATGCATTCTAATTGTCCGAATGCAAAATGCACATAATATGGAACAAGCTCTCAATACCTAGCCCACAGCAATCCCGGCATCGTCTATTACATCTCATCCCCGAGCTGGAAATAGAAGACCTCGTGGAAACCCTCACAATGGAAGTTTGCTAGCTTCGGCCCCAACCCAACTACCTCTAGCCTATGTGTTCTCTGTTGCTCAGGTAGTCCCAAAGATAGGAGAGCCTTCTGAACTTTAAGGTACTTTGCCTTTAATGTCTTCTTAGATTATCATACTTTTTGATACCATCGCATCTCATTCCTTTATTTATGTTCAGCTTGCTACTTCTTTAGAACTAGACTCCTTTCTATAACCTACAAAATTGTTTGTAGAAACCCTTATTGGCGCTACTGTAATTCCAAATGAGTGTCATCGTGAATGCAAAATATTGATAGGAGATAGCATCTTCCTATGTGATCTAATAGTGATGGATATGTATAGCTTTGATGTTATTCTAAGAATGAACTAGTTAGTGAGATACCAAGCCATCATAGATTATGATCATTGGTATGTAACCTTGTTAACCCCTTTCAGGCTTATGTGTTCATTTTATGAGGGAATATAAATCCCCAAACCTTCCTAGGCGATTTTGGTAGCCTGCTCATTAGCCTTTCTGTATCTAAAACTTACCTATAAATTTGCAAATCTCCTCCCATCATGTCAGAGTTTCTTGATGTCTTTTCCGATAATCTGTGTGAGCTCCCGTCCCCTTGTGAAATTCAATTTTTTATTAAAATTGCTCGGGGGACTACCTCTATTTTTATCGCCCTTTACCAAATGGCATCCGCAAAACCAAAGGAATTGAATATTCAATTGGAATATTTAGAAATAAAAGGATTTATAGGACCAAGTATGTCGCATTGGGATGTACCGACCCTATTTGTTCAAAGGAAAGATGGAAGCATATGAATCTGCATCGACTACTGAAAATCAAATCAAGTTACGATCAAGAACAAGTATCCACCGCCCAGGATTGACTATCTGTTAGATCAATTAAGAGGTTCAAAGTAATTTTCAAAGTATTTTTTGAAGATTGATTTAGAAATAGGATACCACTAATTACAAATCAAAGAAGAAGACATTCCTAAAACCACATTCAGAATACGGTACGAACACTACGAGTTTCTAGTAATGCCCTTCAGACTGACGAATGACCCAAATAGCATTCATAGATTTAATGAACAAAATTTTTTGCCCTTATCTTGACAAATTTGTAACTATATTCATAGACGATATCCTTGTGTACTCACCATAGAAGAAGTACACCAAGAGCACTTACAGATAGTGCTATCAACTATTTGGGAGCACCAACTTTATGCAAAAAGTGAAATTTTAGGACATGTCATATTAGTGGAAGGCGTATTGGTGCATGAAGATAAAGTTAAAATAGTGTCAGTGAGGGAGAGACCCAAGAACATATTTAAAATTTGAAGTTTTCTTTGCCTAGCCGGTTATTATTGGCCTTTTTTTCAAGACTTAGCACACCTGGAGATCCTGTTAACCCACCTCACTCAAAAATGAGTTAAGTTTGAGTGGAATAAAAGATGTGAACAATTTTTTCAAGAGCTAAAGAAGAGGCTTATAGAAGCCCTAATACTTATTATCCTTGATTGTGGTAAGAAATATATGGTGTATTGTGATGCATCCCGAGATGGAGTAAGGGGTGTTTTGATGCAGGCTGAAAGAGTAGTTGCATACGCATCCTGCCAATTAAAGAGCCTCAAACTGAACTACCCAACTCATGATCTGGAATTGGCAATTGTGGTCTTTTCTTTAAAGATATAGCGATATTACCAATACGTCAAACGGTTTGAGGTTTTTTCAGACTACAAGAGTTTGAAATAAAACTTCACCCAGTGTGACTTGAATCTGAGGTAATTATAATGGATGGAGTATTTGGACTAATATGATTTCAATCTACAGTATCATCCTAAAAAGGCTAATGTGCTAGCGGACGCTCTAAGTCGAAAAATAAGATGTATGATAACCTGCCTTGCGGTAAATGAATGGGAGATGATACGGACATTAGGAGAAGTTGGATTAGAGATGGTGGAGGTTGAAGAACGTGTGACTCTGTGCTCCTCATTGTTGCAACCAACTCCTAGCAAAAAAGTGGTGGAACCTCAACGTGATGATGAATAGTGCAAGAAGTTATTGAAGAAAATAGAAGAAAATCCAGAAGTTTAGAGTATTGGTAATGATAGAGAGCTCAAATACTTAAATTGCTAATTTGTGCTCGTGGCTGTAAGAGAAAAAGTTTAATAAGAATAGTATTACTACCTACTTGCGGTACATCAATGCGGAAATAAGATGTACTATGATGTAAGCCGATAGTTTTGGTGGCAACAAATGAAAGAGGTTGTAGCAAAGTATATGGTAAGGCGTTTGACCTGCCAACAAGTGAAATTGGAGTACCAACAAATAGACGGACTTAGAAATGGGAGCACATTACCATAGATTTCTTAACTAGACTACCGAATACAGTACAAAAAACTAATGTAATATGGGTAATTGTGGACCGAATGACAAAATCGGCCTACTTTCTACCAGTAAATAAGATAGGTTCAATGGACACATTTTTGCACCTATACATATAGAACATGTGCAACTACATGGAACTCCCTTAACGATAATATCTTATCAAGATAATAGATTTACATCCCAATTATGGAGGAGCTTTACGGATGACTGTGCAGATTACCATTATGCTAGACAGAAACTGGAGACACAGCTTTGATAGGCCCAGATTTTGTATGATAACCAATGGAGAAAGTAAAATTGATAAATCAATGACTAGAGATAGGGAAAAGTCGGAAGAAGAGTTATATGGACAAGTGACGATGACCTCTAGAGTTTGCCGATGGAGACCATGTATTTCTTAAGGTATCGCCGACAAAAGGATTAAATCAATTTGGAATAACTGGAAAACTATCACCCCGATACATTAGACCATTCTAGATTCTTGAATGTGTGGGAATATTGGCCTATCGATTGGCCCTATAGCCTCAACTTGCAAGTATCTATCTAGTATTTCACGCTTCCATGCTACGGAAATGTGTCCCTGACCCAACACACATTATTGATTTTTCGAACTTAACGATAAAACTAGGCATGTAGTTTGAAGTACAACTAGTACAGATTCTGGACTGAAAAGAACGAATACTATGAGGAAAAGCTATTTTGTTAGTAAAAGTTTTATGGAATTGTGGCACTATTGAAGAAATGACTTGGGAACGTGAAACCGATATGAAAGCGATGTACCCTGAACTTTTTCAATGACCAAGGTACCTTCCCCTATTAACGTCGTGACAAATTTCAAGGAAAAATTTTTTTAATGGGTGGAAAGCTATAACATGCTGAATTTTCTACATTTGACCCAAACAATCAACATATATGTGTTAACAGTTGACTGTTACAATCAGTCGACTAATATATTGAATCAGTCGACTAATTCAAGTTGTGACAGCTTTTAAAAATAGGACAAATGTCCATTTTGGGACACATGTCACTACAAGAGCTTGTGTTTCTGGGTGTACAACACATACATACTTAACATTTGAGGGAATACTAAGAGACATAGAGGTAAATTAAGAGAAAAAACACAAAAATCTTTTCTAATTTACGTTCATACAAATATTATACGAGCATTCTAGGCCATTCTTGCTGCATATTGGTCAACAAAAGAGGTAATGAAACACCTGCCATTCTTGGAACTTTAGTAAAACTTGGATGAATTTATGGTTTAAGCTTTAAAAAACTCGGTTTTGGCATAATAACGGTATTTTTGTAAAAGAAAATCATGTTTTGTTGGAATTTTGGCCATACCCATGAAAAACAGCTACATATATGGCTAAATAAGGTTTAATAGATTTTGATAAGGAAATTGTAAGACTTGAAACTGAGTTAATTTAGAAAACAACATATTTTTAACTGGAACATGGCACTCAGTCTACTGACTGCCCATATCAGTCGACTGATTACTGCAGGCATAAATAGAAATTGAGTAGCATGCTATATTTTTTAGCCATAGGGTTCCTTTTTACAATCAAGGACAAGAAGTTGGATAGGACCATATCTGAACAATATTATAAATAGAATAAATTTGAGCTTAAATTTTGTATAATTGCAATAAAATTTACAGGTATAGGTTAGTTATTAGCAATAGGCCCTACGATAATTAATGTATATTATTTGTATTCTATTGTATGTTAGTGTGCAGGTTGCGAGATGTATTAATATGCTTTGGCATATAAATCTATGTGGCCTATATACAAATAAGCATTTGTATATGATTAAATATATTGTCATAAGTTGGCATAAATAATGAGATATGTGGCATATTTATATGTGTGTGCATTGGTAATATTTGTGGGAAAATGCGAGTTGACAATTTTGAAATATGTGGCGTTTTTGTGATAACTATAGCACTTTTGTGAAAACAAACTTCGAGCTTGGCCGGCCATTTTTTGAAAATAAAAATTGGTGCATTTGGCACATTGTACTGGAGCGGGGGACATACCCTTGTTTAAGTACCGCACAAGTCTCTCGTGTGACTCAGGGTGTGGAAGGACACCCATTTATAAATCGTTATCCATAAAGTCTCGAGTTACATGTTCCCAAGTTGGCTTGAAGTGTTTCCCAACATAATATTACACCCAAAATATACGTTGCTAAGTATATGATGTGGAATGTACAGAAATTTCATGGTGTTGTGATTTGTATCTTTTATATACTTTAATTAATATAGGGAATATTATTCATCAACTAATCCCGTATGCTTGTTGTTTATCAATTAGTAGATAAGAAAAAGGAAGTAGCTGAAGCTTGAGGAATTATAGAAAAAAGTAGAAACGGAACAGCTCCCCCTCAGAGCTCAAGTTAGATTGTTATCATAATCATTATGAGATTCTGTAATAAGAAAATGTTTTGTAAACTAAGGAGCTCTTGTTTTTATAAAGCATTTTATGTAATTGAAGGCTCACTTTTGTTCACCAAACTACTTGTATTATGTAAATATATGTGTACTGTTGTTTTGCATTATGCATACATATAGTCTGTATCATGGGTAGCTTTGGGTTTTGACCTTATGTCAAATAAAATTATATTTTCTTAAACATCTCGCGTACCCAAAGTTCTCGGATTTTTGGGGCTTGACATCTTAAGAATGCATGAAAGGTATTAATATTAGACATGTGTGTTAAATATAGTAATTATTTTTTTATCCTTTACTTAATTAAAGTAAAAATAAAATGTAGATGCAATTTTATAGGCTTGATAAGGGTAGTCTTGGAAATGAAAATAGTGGAAACAACGGTAGGGCAATTCTCTTTCTCTCTCTCCATATATATATATGTATATATATATATATATATTTATATCTATATATATATATATATTTGTGTATATATATGGGTTAATTAACATTTAGTATACCAAGCTTTCATTCATTGGCCAATTAGTATACCAACCTTTAAATTCTCTCAATTAGTACACAAACATTGGAATAATTTTCCAATCAATGTATTTTTAACAGGTTCAATTAAAAATAACAACAGAAACCGTACACGTGCAACGTACGTAGATGGACATATACGTCACAGGTACCTTAAAATCATTTCACTCCATGTGCCTATGAACAACTCTTCTTTCACACAGAAAACAAATATTTGTAACCATCAAACCTAACCTAATGAGAGAGAAACAGTCATCGGACATTGATCGCAAAAGAGAGGGGTTTCACGGTGATCACGAAGGAGATGGGTTTCACACTAATTACGAAAGAGAGAGGTTTCACAATGATCGCGAAGAAGGTTAAACTGTACACACACACAGAGATCACCATGGATTATATTGTAGGCACCATGGAGTTGAAAGATGGATTAAGAGCGCCTCCATATCGTAAGTTAATCAATCCCTCTTATTCTATTTTGTAATAATTCTTATTATATGGCTTAATCAGGTTGAATTAGGGCTTAATTGTTAAAAAATTTAAATGGATTATGCAGGCAGTAATACTTCATTGTTTACCATTGAATTTCATTGTGGGGTTCTTTTTAATGGGGCTCAGAGGTAAAATATTTAAATGGTTCTGTAAAGTATGTGGATTTTTGTCATCCTAATTCAATGCGTTTTTTTAAATTATTAGAAATATGTCAATTGCTTGGACAATGGAGTGTTAATAAACTTTATTATAAGAGAATTGGAGATGATTTCCAGAATGGATTGAAAGAAATTAGGATTGATAAAGATTATGTATGCCTAGGAAAGTATATGGATGAGTACAGGATTGTTAAGGTCAACACTGAGGCATTTGTTAATGCTAACCTTAGTGAAGGCAGTAGTGATGATAACAGTGAAGACATTGATTATGAATTAGAAAGGAACAATGTTGAAGATTATTATATAAGTTAATCTGATGAATTTAATGATGATGTTAATATTAATAACAATGTGTTAGACAGATTTGAAGCAAGTGATGAGGAGTTAGGGATGAATGATGATGAATTGGTTAACAATGTAATTTACCAAAATGTTAACGTTGAACCTCAGTCAGTTAATAAGTTTGATGTTAGTAAGGGTTTGGTCCATAGTATTCTTGAGGAAAATAATGAAGACATTATTAATGAAGGGCTAGTAGATTCAGATGGTAGCAATAGCTTGCATAGCTTTGATAGTGAATAGGATGATGTGAGGGCGAAGGACAAACTGTTTAGTGGGGTGGACTTGAAGAAGATGCAGTTTGTTGTTGAAATGAAATTCAAAAATGCGGCTAAACTTAGAGGAGTAGTGACAATTTATTCCATACTAGAAGGAAAAAATGTCAAATATCATAGAAACTTAAAAGATAAAATAAGTCTAATTTGTGAAGGTAATTGCCATTGGAAGATGTTTGCTACAAAAATGAGGACTGAGCCAATATTTAGAATCACTTCATCGCATGATTGTCACAGTTGTAGTAGAAATAATTGTAACAGACATGTGAAATCTAGTGTTATAGCCAAGTTATATCTTGAGCATATTAGGATCAACACTAATTGAAAATCTAGAGCATTTAAAGCGCAGGTTGGATTTGACCTCCAGTGTAATGTGACTCTAACTCAGGCTTAAAAAGTTTTACAGAAGGCTAGGAAAATGATTCAAGTCTCTATTGATGTGCATTTTGGGAAGTTGTAGGATTACTTGGAGGAGATAAAGAGGACAAATCTTGGAAGTACTGCTGAGATGAAGGTCACTGATAGGACTGGAACAAAAGAGGAGTCCATATTCAAATGTTTGTATATTTGTAGGGGGTCACTAAAGAAGGGATTCATGATAGGTTGTAGGCCTATAATAGGCATAGATGGTTACCACTTAACTGCTCCACATAAGGGGGGGTTTTATTGAGTGTAGTTGCAATTGATGCAAATAATTGCATATACCCTTTTGCTTATAGAGTTGTACATTAGGAAAACTATAAAAGTTGGAAATGGTTCTTGAAAATGATAAGGAAGGATGTTCAGATAATGACCAATGAGTACACATATTTATCTGACAAGCAAAAGATAACAATACTCTATAATACTTACTTTGATTCAGTTACTAATGCTCTATAATACTTACTTTGATTTCATGTTGTATATGTAGTGGCTAATCAAAGCAATGGATGACATTCAGCCAGGAGGTTGATCATAGATAATGTGTAAGGTATTTATACAATAACTTCAAGCAGAAATTTAGGGGGATGATATTAAAGGACATACTCTAGGAGGCTGCTAGGGCTTGTCCAATTCAACACTTTAATCTTGCATTGGAAAAGATGAAGGAACTGGAGAAGGAGGCTTATGGATGTCTAGTAGAGAAACCAAGAGAGAACTGGAGCAAATCACATTTCAGAAGTCAGCCAAAGTTTGATATTTTACTGAATAATCTATGTGAGTGTTTTAATACTTGTATCTTAAAGGCTAGGACCAAACCCATATTATAAATGTTTGAGTTGATAAGGCACTATATTATGGACATGATTTTCAAGAATAAGAGTGTGATGTTAAGATCTAAGTACATTTTATGTCCTAAAATTCAAAATAAGTTGAGGAGTTGAAAGTGAAGTCATATGAGTGGATTCCAAATTGGAATGGTAACATGCAGTTTGAAGTAAGGGAAAGAAGTGGTGTTATGTATGTTGTAGATTTAGAAAAGTTAACATGTGGATGTAGAAGATGGGAGTTGAGTGGAATTCCCTATGTGCATAATATATCTACTATTCATTTCTTACACAAATCCTCAGAGGATTATGTGCACAGTTGCTACAACAAGGATACCTATTTAAAAACATACTCAAATGTACTTATGCCACTCCAAGAAAATGAATTGTGGCCAAAAACCAATAAAGGAGCAATTCTCCATCCAGAGGTAACTGTTATGCCTGGTAGGCCAAAAAAATTCAGAAGAATAGACCCTGGTGAGAAAGAAGAGTATAAGGAGAAAGCTGACAGAAAAGGGATGCAAATGACATGTAAAAAGTATGATAAGATAGGGCACAACAAAAGGAGTTGTGAGAGGCCATAAAATAAAGGGACTGAACAAGGGGCTACTCTGAAAAAATAAAAGTGGTAAAGAGAAAGAGTAAATAAGTTGAGCAATGAGATAGTTTGAAAGGTGAAGCAACTGAGGGTTTGGTAGATGTACAGTTGATCAACCAATTGAGGGTTTGAATAATAAAGTTGTGTGGATTGAGCTTGACAATGCAGATGATTTATAGAGTATGGGTAGTCAAAGTCAGAAATGTAGTCCAAGGGAAATAAGCAACAATGTGCCCCCTAAAAAAGGTACCAATTTGCTATAATTTTCTTTATTCTTGCTAGCTAAAGTTGTGTTAAATTTCAGTTGTCTTTGAGGAGGACGAGTATGATTATGAATGCTCCTAATAAAAGGCCTAAATAGGTGTACCATATTGACTTGACACAAGATGATGAAGCAGCAGAGGAGACAATTTGGTATGGATGCTTAAACATGTATACTCAGATACCTACTCAACACTCACAGATTTTGTAACAACTCTCAAGATTTCTGCATGTTGGCATTATGAAGCCTATTCTACTTGCTTTGCCAAAAGGCCGGTTATTTTACAAGGAAAAAATGTACACTACAATATCAGCTATACAACAAGCTAATGAAGCTAAAATCAAGGAAATGAGAGACAAAACAGAAAGGCAAGGAAGCTCAATTGAAAATGAAGAAGGGGAGAATGGATATGCTAATAGTAGGGGTGAATGGAAATGTTTTGTAATAGCTTTATGTTTTGTAATTGTTATACAAATAGTAGGGGTGAATGACAATGTTGATTACTTCATGTTTTGTAAGACATTTGATGGAAATGTGATTATTATGTTATATTTGGTTAATGGCAATGTGAGTACTATGTTATGTTTGGTTAATGGCAATGTAATTTCTATGTTATGTTGCGACTGTTTTATTCTATACTTAGATGTCTTTGTGAATTTTTGGCTATATGATTATGGTGTGGTTAATGGTAAGTAGTAGGGGTGAATTACAATATTGATAACTTTATGTTATGAATGCTATTGGGATAATATAATAATGCAGTTATGAATGCCAATGTGATAATGTGATAATGTAGTTATGAATGTAATTATGTATAGTTATATGATTATGGTTTGGTTAGTGGCAAGTAGTAGGCAATGTGATAATGTGACAATGTGATAATGTTATTGAATGATTATGGTTTGGTTAATGGCAATGTCATAATGCAGTTGTGGATATTTATTGCATTGCATAACACATTCATCAAATACATCATTATATTGCATTGCACAAACACTACATTTCATTCACTTAAATACATGTTTACATCCTAGCAGCACAACTTCATTGCATTACATATACCAACCCTTAACTTGAATACAACAACCTAAACATGACCATAAATAAAATATCATAAACATAACCTACTTCAAAAGCATCAAAGTCTTGCTATCATTTCTAGCTTCTTCTTCATTATTATTGCTACAACCATAATTCCATAACAACACAATTACAAGAAAGATACAGATACATAACTAAACATATAACTTTCTTATTTTAAAATTAACCATCAACTTTTGAACTTCCATATCATTATCAACTTCATTAATTATTCTAAGTAGTCCATGAATTAGTACCTTAGCACTATCATACAGGGGCAAATCAACCCATCTAAAGTACCTACAATTACCAGTTTCACATGTCATAAATCTTTTATTAGCATTTGCATTGGTCCAAGTTGTGCATTGGATTGCAATTTGTCAACAAAAACAGTACTCTATTACTGAAAGAGATAGAGACACTGTGTCGCAGAGACAAACTGGGCTAGGTTGGTTTCTAATTGCATAAATTGAGAGAAAAACCTGAATTTGAAAGGCAGTTTCAATGTGGGTTTGCAAAATTTAGGGTTAGGGTTAATAGATTTTGTGGGGCTGGAAAGATAGGAAAAAAGGAGAAAAATTAGGTAAGAAATTATTTATATGCCCTTGCCATGTGTCAAAATGAGACGTGAAGGATGGAGAAGGGAGTAAATTGACTTTAAGGCCCCTGTGATGTATCTTTCCGTCCATGTACATTGCACGTAGACGATTTCCTTTAGGATTTTTAACAGAAACTGTTAAAAAGTACACTTATTGAAAATTTATTCCAACGTTTATATACTAATTGGAAGAATTTAAAGGTTGGTATATTAATTGGCCAATGGGTGAAAGGTTGGCATACTAAATAATAATTAAGCTACAAAAAAATAATAATAAATTGGATGAAAAAAAAAAAGGTTGGTGTACTAACTGGTATGTTGACCCTTAAGCAAATACAAGAGGGGAGTAAATTGTGTTAAAATAGAATTTAAAGACTTTTTGATAAAATAACCCTTTAAAAAACTTTATCACAAGAATATTAATAAAACAAATAAATAATATGAAAAGAGTTAAAGGGATAGAGATTGCAAACAAAGTTTTATAATGGTTTACCCAAAAATCCGTTGATCCCCTACGTCCACTTTCCAAAACGTTGTTCGAGGTTCCTTTATCACCAAGATAAATGTTACAACCCAATTAGTTTCACGGGTGCTGATCACTCTATATGAGAAAACCCCTCAAATACAAGTATACCCTTACAACTTAGTAGTATAAGACAGAATTTAAAGTGAAT